>JAVKPL010000562.1:0-151067 GCA_032173675.1 Gastrolobium villosum
ATTTTGGTGCACAGTTCTTCACTCGACCAACACCTCGCCCACTTGCTGGCTGTACTCACCACTTTACGGACCCATTCTCTGTTTGCCAAATTAGAGAAGTGCTCATTTGGTCGTTCCGAGATTCCTTATCTGGGACATATTATACAGGGAGGTGGTGTTTCTCCTGACCCCGAAAAGTTGACCGCTATTTTTGATTGGCCTATACCTTCCACCACTACCCAGGTGAGAGCCTTTTTAGGTATTTCGGGGTACTACCGCAAATTCATCAAGCAATATGCCTCAATTGCGGGCCCTCTACTGACCTACTGTCCAAAAACGGGTTCAATTGGACTCCCGCGGCTGCTAACGCATTTCGTGAGCTGAAACAACATCTCGTTACAGCTCCTATATTGGCACTTCCTGATTTTTCTCAACCTTTTGTGGTTGAAACTGACGCATCGGGTGTAGGAATTGGTGCGGTATTACTGCAAAATGAGAAACCTTTGGCATTTTTCAGCCGCAAGTTATCACCAGCTATGCAGGGACAATCGGTGTATGTGCGAGAAATGTTTGCCATTACTTCCGCCATCAGTAAATGGCGTCAGTACCTCATTGGTTCACCATTTACCATTCGGACGGATCACAGAAGTTTGCATAACTTGATGAGTCAAGTCATCCAAACTCCTGAACAACAGCAATTTTTATCAAAGTTGTTGGGTTTTAATTACACGATTACGTATAAGACCGGCAAGACCAACACGGTGGCCGATGGTCTTTCCCGTGTGCCGAAGGGCGATGATTCAGCTCACGCACCACACTTCTTGGCCATGTCTGGCCCAGTACTTAATCACACTACTACTTTACAGTCCGAGTACAAAGAAGATGTCTACACTACTGCCATTTTACAACAACTCAAAGACAATCCAAGTTCTTTGGCTGACTGGAGGCTCCGCAATGGTCTACTCTTCCACCGCAACCACATATTCATTCCAGCTAAGTCTTCATTAATCTCCACCATTCTCCATGAGTATCACACTTCTGTTCAGGGCGGTCATTCAGGCATCCACGCCACTCTGCAGAGAATCAACAGCAATTTCACATGGAAAGGGATCCGTAAAGATATTAAACATTACATACAGAGTTGTGAAATTTGTCAGAAGATTAAACCATCAAACCATCCCCCCCTTGGCCTCTTACAGCCTTTACAGATACCTGACTCACTATGGTCACACCTCATTATGGACTTCATTACACACTTACCTCTGTCAGAGGAACACACGGCTGTCATGGTAGTTGTAGATCGCTTTTCAAAGGCCGCTCATTTCATTCCTCTACCTAAGCATTACACAGCACCCATAGTTGCTCGGTTTTTCTGGGATTTCGTTGGCAAACTCCATGGCTTACCGGAGTCCATCGTGTCCGATAGAGATCCAATCTTCCTCAGTGATTTCTGGTGTTCTTTATTTAAACTGCAAGGCACAAAATTGAATTTTAGTTCAAGTTACCATCCCCAATCCGATGGTCAGACGGAACGAGTTAATAGATGTTTGGAAACTTACCTCAGGGCTTTTTCTCATCAGCATCCCTCTTCATGGTCGAAGTATCTCAGCTTGGCCGAGTACCATTACAACACCACCTTCCACTCCGCCACAGGTATCACACCGTATCAGGCCATGTTCGGTCGCCGACCACCAAGCCTCCTAGCATATTGTTTAGGGGCTTCAGCAAACGAAGCTGTGGATGCTACTCTCACGGAACGTATGTCTCTCCTCCACACATTGAAAGAGAACCTTGTCAGATCTCAACAAATAATGAAGGCTCAAAGCGATAAAAAGAGAAAAGAATGGAACTTTACCATCGGTGACTTAGTCCTCGTCCGACTACAACCATATCGACAGTTGTCGGTTCATCGTCGTTCGTCCTAGAAGCTGGCACTTCGGTATTATGGCCCTTTTGCCATAGAAGAGCGTATTGGTGCCGTGGCTTACCGTCTGAAGCTCCCTCCCACAGCAAGGATCCATCCGGTGTTCCACATCTCTCTCCTTCGTCCTTTTCGTTCGGATCACCGTTTTAAAGTCCATTCATTTCCGAAAGCAGCTTCCGAGAGTCCCTTGAAGCATATATCGTTGGCTGTCGTCGGATCTAGAACTATATGGCGTAAGGGTATTTTGGTACCCCAAGTCCTGGTCCAGTGGGCCGATCTACCCCCGGAAGACTCTACTTGGGAAGATGAAATAGATTTGCAAAGGGGAGGAACAGTTACCGTGGAAGGCAACGGCCACCAACCCACAATGGGTTCTGGAGTGGGTGCACAACGGGTTGACAGCAGGCCTCTAGCCATGCCACAAACCATGGCAGCAGAAAAGAAGGTCAGTTCTCCAGATCTAGAGAACTTAGTAACAAGGAAGAAGATGGCAGTAGAGGGAGAGAAGAACGAAGAGGAACGCGCAGAGGGTTCACTTCCAACTGAAGACTGTGCCCTAAGTGGCTGTCTTTCTTCAAAGCAACCAGCTCCACGTGCAACGGTCACGATGCACCCAAAAGTGTCGGTGCAATCTACACCACACACCCCTGTCAATGGATCCCAACTGGCATCCACCAACTTTCCTCATCCCACGGCTGGGATTGGTTCCTCACGCAGCTATCCATCGGCGCCGTCCAACGTGCACAACAGCTGTACAGCACACGCGGATCTCCAAAAGACACACCCAGGGAAACAGCCACGTGTAAATCCTTTACCCATTTTCGACAAGCCCATCCAGCCCCTACTGGACCCTGCGTCCGTTCAAATGGAGCCCAACGATGCTAGACTTGTGGACAAGTCTTTGTTGGAAGGGTGGGATGATGTAACGGGCTTGGGGGAAAAAGCCCAATACCAACCCAATGGAGTGAGGGTAAGGAAGTTGCCCAAATACCTTAAGGACTATGTGGTGGGCTGAATGTATTAATGGCCCAATGACTGTTTTCTTTATTTCAATTAATTCACCTTTTAATTATGTTATCATCCATTGTATTACAAATAGCCACTTTGGGGCTGAGGAAATGACATGAAAAATTACAACAACTCTCTTCTATCCCTCTTTCTCTCTCTAAATCCTTTCTCTCTCTTTTCTGTTACAACTTCCCTGTTATATATGGGAATTAAATTTGACAAAAACTTTATTCTTACAGAATAGTTTGACCAAAACTGTAACAGAATAAAATGGACATGGCTGTTGATTTTTGAATGGATGAATAGTACTTATTATTTTAATTTATTAAACAATCATTTTTGAATCTATTTAAATTCTATCGAAATTCTAATAATTCTTATTGGTGGCTTGAAATTACTCATCTTTAATATTGTGATAATTTACATAGTCAGACTTTCAAGTTAATTACTCGATTTTAAAACATTATAATGTAATTCATCAATTTATGTGTTTCGCCAAGACAATCAATAATATAGGATTTCAAATTTTTTCGTAAACATATAAAAATGGGAAAATATTTTCTCCTCTTAAAGAAGAAATTTTTTCTCTTAGTGACTCATAGTATAAGAGGGTCTCACCTTGAGTTTTTTTTTCTCTCTCTCCACTATTTTGTAGGCCCCACTATACTATGAGTCACTAGTAGGAGAAAAAATTTCTCCTTTAAAAGGAGAAAATGGTTTTCATAAAAAAATATATTAAATATTTATTTGGAGACAATTTTTATAGAAAATAAAGTTGGATTCTGTAGAGTAGTCTACCAAAAAAAAAGGTTGGATTCTGTACACTAATTTCATATTTATAAAAGGGATATGATATTATGCCTAATTTTTTTATGCTTTCTTTATCTAGCTATCTTTAACATCATTGAATCAGAATTTTAATAGGAGTTAGAAAGAGTTAAATTAGTTGAGATTATAATCTAATGTGTTGAAGATAAGTATATAAAATAGACATAAAAAAATAAATAAAATATCTTATTCCTTCATTAAAAAAATTAAAAATACCCTTCACTAATTGAACTATTAAACTTTAGTATTGTACTATGTTAATACTATTTTACACAAGACAAAATTAAAGGACTAGATCCATTTTCCTTGGAAAATGGATCCAACCCGTTAGGTTGGCCCATTTAATCTACTACAAAATAGTGGGTTCGGTAAAATCTTTTACCAATCCGTTTGAACCTACCGCATTTATGGATGGGTTAAAATGGTTTCAATCCGCCACGGGATGGGTTGACTTGTTGAGTTAATTTTTTTTATTTTAAATAAATTAATGATATTTTTTTATATTTCATTTATCTTCATTTGATACCTTTTATATCTATGGAGAGTATAATTTTTGAAAAAATAAATCATTTTTCAATATTTTGTCAGGTTGACAAGACGAGGCGAGCCGAATTAAAGTTGGTTCGAAATGGATTGAAATTTTTAATCTACTTTCAAAAGTAGTGGGATGGAAATAGTTGAGTTATTTTATGAAGGGTTGACGATGGAGCAGAGCGGTCGAATAAAGATGCTATATATAAGGATCATTGCTAAAACAAAGTTATACTGTACGAATTGTATAACCCGAGTTACGTTGGTCGAGAAAGGTCACCTAAAGAGGGTTAGACCAACCACACTTTTTTGCTCTTTTTTGAGTTAAATCAATCTTAATTAACTCTTTAAGGTGAGTTGACTCTCTTCAGTATTCCTATAAGTTTATACTTTTTGAGCCGGCTATGAAACTAATCTAGAGTACATAACGGATCAGAAATAGCATGTGGGGATCGAATCGAGATCCTTTCATTTTCACTTACTCAACTTCCTTACTATACCTAAGTGAGCTACAACCAATTACTCACAATTTTTTGCTTCTTTGATGTAACTTACCATGCCACGCACTTTGGACTTTTCTCACCAACTAGTCCCAAGTCCCAACAAGCCTAGCACGTATATGAATAAATAAATAACACACGTAACTTAAGATCGGAAAGAGATAAAAAAATCGTAAATTGTAAGATCGACACAAATCGTAAAATCGACCTTGTTTAAGATACAAAAGTATATTTAAATATATATATATATATATAGTGTGTGTCATTTTAAAGGATGCAATGTTGTGTAATTTTAAGAGAGAGAAAGAGATAAATAAAGGAGGAGAGAGAGTTGACAAAAAAATAAAGATGTGGGTCCCATCTCTTTGTGAGAGTGAAATGATATAAGCTATGTCATTTAAAAGGATAAACATTTTTCCATATATATATAGGGGCAGGTTATATTTAAAAACTTTTTTGTTTACAAACTACACTAAGTACGACCGGTCTTACTTTAATCATACAGTGTACGACCAGTCGTACTTAGTGTGATTTGCAAAAAAAATTTGAAAACGGATCATATCCTATATATATATATATATATATATATATATATATATATATCAAAACTTGATTCTCATAAGATTTTATATTTTATATTTTAATTTTAATTATAAAATCATAATATTCATAAATATAAAATAATATTTAAACAACAACTTAAATCATAAAAGATAAAATTTATATTAATTTTATCCATAGCAAAAAAATAAAAGGATCATAATAACATACTATAGAGAAGATAAAAACACAAAAACGAGAATTCGGGTCTTGGGGATAAATAGATAGATTCATTTCACTATACAGGGAAATGGGGAATACTAAGAGGGTATGTGCAATTGTGTATAAAATAAAGGGAAAAAATCTATGCAGTTAATGCAGATAAGTTATCTGCATTTATTCTCGAAATGACGTCATTTTTGTATTGAACTTTTAAAGAATTATAAATATAAAGATTATTATAATCCTGAAATAAATTAAAATTACAAAAACACCATGATTTCCGTCCCAAAACGATGTCGTATTGTCTTACCGCAAATAACTTATCTGCAACAGAAAAAGCGAACCCTAAAATAAAAGGGTCATAAAATAGGGAGAGTGATTATTTTGCCACACATCAGCAAATTATTTACTTGACTATCACGCCAACAGTAAAAATTCCCGGAATGTCACGCGGCATAATTCGCAATATTGTGCAGCAAATTATGTTTGCAAGTAATTCGCTACACGGTGTAGTGAAATATGCCATGTCAGGGTGCACAGTCAGAAAAAAAAATGACACGTGTCAAGCTGGCAGTAATTCGCTACACTGAGTAGCGAATTATGCCGCGTGGCATTCCGAGAATTTTTATTGTTGGCGTGATAATCAGGTAAATGATTTGTTGAAGTGTGACAAAATAGTCACTACTCCCATAAAATTATACGAAGAAGTCAAATATTTAGAAACAGTGTGATGTGTGATAATTTTTTTTTTTTGGTATTCAATGTGTGATCATTTTACTGTACAAGGAATGTGATTTGGGGATAAGGATACAAAATCAGAGCACACAAAAACGAAAAATCACCCAGGCACAAAGAAACAGACCAATATCACCCTGGCATGAAGAAACAGAGCAAATCGGGTTTCGCTCCTAAACTCACACCACTGGGTTTCACACTAGATTTTGCAGTGACACCAGAAGCAGAGACTTGCAATTGCAATCACGGTCAACAGAGAGAGAAAGCAATCACAAAACTGAGTGGTCTCTTCAGCTCTTTGACAATTTAAACAAAGTTTTTGAATATTTTTCAATTTTCGGGTTATGGATTTTTTTTTATTTTCCAGGTTGGAAGACAAATGAGTATGAAAATTTTGAAATGGTTCCAAATGTGGAATCGCACAATCTCACCGTGTTTACGTTCTTGCTCGTCGATCCTATGCGGTCTTGATTCTAATCGATCAGACTTAGAAAATTGTAGGATCTTGCGATCCCACATTTTATCTCGCGATCTTAACAACATTGGCACACAACAAAAACGGAATAAATATAATGTTAAGTACTTCTTTCATTTCAAAATATTAATTGTTTTAAAAAAATTGTTTCATATACTTGTCTCCATTAATTGTTTTAAAAAAATCATTTTAGTGATTTTATTATGAATATCCAAGTAAACAAGCCATATAAAAAGAAGGTATTAAAGTAAATAAAATAAGAAAATCTAACTTAAGCTTTTAGCCTTTACGATTTATCAAAGGATGTATCTAACTGTTGGGAAATAAACACCAATTACCCCCTCCAGGACCTGTTTAGAATGGTTTCCAACAAGCAAAATAAATGTTCTAATGACAACTATGCATGAACCAAAACACCAAGCAACACAAGTCAATTTTAACGTGGAAAACCTCCTCAATGTAAGGAGTAAAAACCACGGGACCGATTTCGGAGTCCACCCAAATTCACCCAAATTCTCCACTATCAACAAAGTGAGATTACAAATGGTTCCAAAGCAATTACAATCAGCTATAGCATCATCAAAACAACTTCACAACTAGTTGTACCAAAAGATGCAAGAGACATACATATATGACCAAGCTTCTGTCCGAAATTAATCTAAAATAACAGAAGCGTCTACTCCCAAATCGCAACGGTCAGATTAAAGAGAAACAAGAGAGGAACACACTGACCAATTTTGAGGATAATCGGACGGTAGACCAAAGAGAAACCTCTCTCTGAACTTCACTGCCCAGAACAGAGCAGAAAAACGATGGCCTCTGTTTGCAGCTGAATAATTCCCTCTTGACAGCTCCAATCGAAAAAATGAACGGTCAAAATCTAGTACAGTATGTTGTAAACCTTGTACCAAAATTTCAGCTCAGATCAACGGTTCATTTGGAGAGATGAATCTCGCAACCTTGCTGCCTTCTGCAGAACTCTGCACACAACCAGTTCGATTTTCAATTTTCTGCAGATGATGCAGACCTCCGATCAAGATTCTGACCGGTAGATATGAAGATACATGAGTTGGGAAGGTCCTGAAAAAATTTCAGCTCAATCGGACCACAAACGAATGAGATATCACAGAATCTTTAGACCCTGCTCCTCCCACTCTTCACCTGCGAATTTGGTGGCTGCTCTCCCTTTTTCTTCTCTTAAAAAATGCTCTCCTCACACACAAATGGCTGCTCAACATACTACACAAAAGAACCCTAGATTTTATTCCTTATTGGGCTGGACATTTGAGCTTTTAATTTGTAAAGGCCCAACAAATCTCCCCCTCCAGTCCAATGAGGGAGATTACAAACAGCAATCATCAAGTGGAATCCATGCCGGCAACAAGCCGACAAAATTCAAACTTCTCTCTAGGAAGTGCCTTTGTCATCATATCTGAACCATTGTCATCGGTGTGCACTTTATCAAGCTCCACTTCTTTAGCTTCTAGCACATCTCTTATCCAATGATACCTTACATCAATATGTTTGGATCTTTGATGGAAGGTAGAGTTCTTGGCTAGGTGTATGGCGCTTTGGTTGTCACAAAGTAAGACATATCTCTTTTGAGTAAAGCCAATCTCTTTTAAAAACTTCTTCATCCATAGCAACTCTTTACAAGCTTCGGTTGCTGCAATGAACTCTGCCTCTGTAGTGGAAAGTGCAATGCACTTCTGTAACCTTGATTGCCAAGAAACCGAAGCTTGTAAAGAGTTGCTATGGATGAAGAAGTTTTTAAAAGAGATTGGCTTTACTCAAAAGAGATATGTCTTACTTTGTGACAACCAAAGCGCCATACACCTAGCCAAGAACTCTACCTTCCATTAAAGATCCAAACATATTGATGTAAGGTATCATTGGATAAGAGATGTGCTAGAAGCTAAAGAAGTGGAGCTTGATAAAGTGCACACCGATGACAATGGTTCAGATATGATGACAAAGGCACTTCCTAGAGAGAAGTTTGAATTTTGTCGGCTTGTTGCCGGCATGGATTCCACTTGATGATTGCTATTTGAAATCTCCCTCATTGGACTGGAGGGGGAGATTTGTTGGGCCTTTACAAATTAAAAGCCCAAATGTCCAGCCCAATAAGGAATAAAATCTAGGGTTCTTTTGTGTAGTATGTTGAGCAGCCATTTGTGTGTGAGGAGAGCATTTTTGAAGAGAAGAAGAAGGGAGAGCAGCAACCAAATTCGCAGGTGAAGAGTGGGAGGAGCAGGGTCTAAAGATTCTGTGATATCTCATTCGTTTGTGGTCCGATTGAGCTGAAATTTTTTCAGTACCTTCCCAACTCATGTCTCTTCATATCTACCGGTCAGAATCTTGATCGGAGGTCTGCATGATCTGCAGAAAATCAAGAAGAGTTTGTTATTACCGGTCTTTCTTGCAAATAGTTGTTCAAGCTTGTTCCACAACGTCCGTGCATGAGTCTCATCACTAATATGATTCAAAACATTATCATCTACCCACTGCCTGATGTAACCACAAACTTGTCTGTGAATCAACTTCCATTCTTCTTCGGTTTTATTTTGTGGTTTCTCATTACCAAAGACAGCCAAGTGATACTCCTTCACATAAAGAAGATCTTCCATCTTTCCTTTCCATACATGATAATTTGAACCATTCAGTGTAACCATTCTACTTGTATTAACCTCCATATTTAATCACAAGTCAACAGGCAAAAATAACACAAGCTCTTGATACCAGTTGTTGGGAAATAAACACCAATTACCCCTTCCAGGACCTGTTTAGAATGGTTTCCAACAAGCAAAATAAATGTTCTAATGACAACTATGCATGAACCAAAACACCAAGCAATACAAGTCAATTTTAACGTGGAAAACCTCCTCAATGTAAGGAGTAAAAACCACGGGACCGATTTCGGAGTCCACCCAAATTCTCCACTATCAACAAAGTGAGATTACAAATGGTTCCAAAGCAATTACAATCAGCTATAGCACCATCAAAACAACTTCACAACTAGTTGTACCAAAAGATGCAAGAGACATACATATATGACCAAGCTTCTGTCCGAAATTAATCTAAAATAACAGAAGCGTCTACTCCCAAATCGCAACGGTCAGATTAAAGAGAAACAAGAGAGGAACACACTGACCAATTTTGAGGATAATCGGACGGTAGACCAAAGAGAAACCTCTCTCTGAACTTCACTGCCCAGAACATAGCATAAAAATGATGGCCTCTGTCTGGAGCTGAATAATTCCATCTTGACAGATCCAATCGTAAAACTGAACGGTCAAACTATAGTACAGTATGTTATAAAACTTGTACCAAGATTTAAGATCAGATCAACGGTTCATTTGGGAGAGATGAATCTCGCAACCTTGCTGACTTCTGCAGAACTCTGCACACAACCAGTTCGATTTTCAATTTTCTGCAGATGATGCAGACCTCCGATCAAGATTCTGACCGGTAGATATGAAGAGACATGAGTTGGGAAGGTCCTGAAAAAATTTCAGCTCAATCGGACCACAAACGAATGAGATATCACAGAATCTTTAGACCTTGCTCCTCCCACTCTTCACCTGCGAATTTGGTGGCTGCTCTCCCTCTTTCTTCTCTTAAAAAATGCTCTCCTCACACACAAATGGCTGCTCAACATACTACACAAAAGAACCCTAGATTTTATTCCTTATTGGGCTGGACATTTGAGCTTTTAATTTGTAAAGGCCCAACACTAACTAAGTGCATTTAACTTAAACACAAGTAAATTCAATTATTTTGTGAACCTAGGAATCTCACGTTAAATAGGATTATTCGAATCTTTTATATGCTTTATTTTCATGACAGTTGTATGAACTGTTTTATATGCAAGTTTTATTTCTATCTCCCATGGCGGAGCCAGGAACAAAAAGTCAGGTAATGTGGAAAGATCCGATCAGGTAGAATCAGGTGATGCCAACATTATATTATTGGAAAAAGTGTGTGTCATTTTAAAAGATGTAAAATTGTGTCATTTTAAGAGAGAGAAAGAGATAGATAAAGGAGGGGGAGAGAATTGACAAAAAAATAAATAAATAAAGGTGTGGGTCCCACCTCTTTGTGAGAGTGAAAGGATATAAGTTGTGTCATTTAAAAGGATAAACATTTTTCCCTATATTATATTAAAAAACATTATATTATTTTAAAAAATTAAGTGGTGCCTACCTCCTCCACCATTGTCTATCTCTTTATTTTGATTGGCACACGTGGTAAGGAGCCTGAGCCCCTTAACTAGAGGTCTCGAGTTCCCCGAAAGGGTCCGACAATGGTCGATGGGGATTAGTCTTCGGTTACGGCTACCTTTGAATTTATTAAAAAAAAAAGACAAAACAAAAGAATAAGTTACATAGTCCAAACGGTTATCTTCGTTGAAGTCTAATATAGAAATTAATGAATTATATACACAATGAAAATTTGGAGTAGTCATTAAGAATAAACGAGTCGTGAAGAGCATTTGCGGAAGGTTATAGGTTTCAACCTTAATATCATTATTGTATCCAAAATAAAAAATTGCAGAATGCAACCGTCATCACTCTCCAGTTGAGATGGTAAGAAAGCAATTTTGTTTCCTTGTTTTGTGTAGTTTAGTAACTTTAACAAGATGCGTCGGTCTTGAGTTTGATTCTTAGAGAGGTGGTCCTTTTTAGTTAAAGTTGATAGGATTTGATTTTCTCATGTTGCATGAGAATTCAATTCTCATGTTGCATGAGAATTCAATTCTCATGTTGTGACTCAACTAGTGGTGTGCCTCATGTTTATTAGAAAAAAACAAAAAATCAACTAGTGGTGTGCCTCATGTTTATTAGAAAAAAACAAAAAAACTTTACACGTAAATCGAAGGGTCACTAGCATGAGAATTGAATTCTCATGCAACATTAGAAAAATATTTCCCAAAGTTTATTGTCTCTTCCCAAAAATGTATTTAGTGGGAATCGTACACAGAAGACAGGTTTTCTCGTGCTTTACTCAGCATGTGGTTACCAACTGATTTTAGAGGTGTTCCTTTAGTAGTAGCTAGTAGGTCAACTATAACTATCTTTAAAATAGTAGTGAAAATTTAGCTAGTGCTAAAAGACCCAATTAGTAAAATCCAGCTAATACCAATATTATTATATTAATTTTAAAAACTTAACTAATACCAAAATTATATCATAATTTTTAAAGGAAATATCTAGCATTTTTTAAAATCAGTTGAACCAAGTGGCTCTGCCGCTGCTTTAAAGTGTTAGATATTGCAAGTAGTTGTTTTTATATCCAAAATTATTTAATTTTATTATGAAAATCTAAGTAAACAACCAACGGCGGATCCAAAAAAAAAATTTATGTCCGCACATTTAGTAACAGGGGTTTGGGGGCGGCGCCCCTGAATTTTTTTTTGTAAAAAAAGTTTAAATCAACGTTTGAACCTGCTCATAATCTAGTTGCTTCT
This sequence comes from Gastrolobium villosum, assembly GCA_032173675.1. Taxonomy (NCBI): domain Eukaryota; kingdom Viridiplantae; phylum Streptophyta; class Magnoliopsida; order Fabales; family Fabaceae; genus Gastrolobium; species Gastrolobium villosum. Next base: position 12,210 of record JAVKPL010000562.1, read on the forward strand.
ATGACAAGCTGTAGACAATAGTTTGACCAATTATTCCCCCTAAAATCTTACCAATCCTCCCAAATAAATATGAGAATATACTCCAGTATATCCATACATTATCATTCTATTTTATAGTGGTGAATAAAAAATTCAACTCTACCTGTACAGAATGTTAGACCTGCATTCAATCCTCTCTTTTATAAAAATGAAAAAAAGGAATCAAAGGACGAAGAGAGCATGGGAATGGGTAAGTGGCAGGGGAGGAAGAATAAGTTTTCTCCCTAATCAATTTGCGTTGCTACGTTATTTTAATCATATCCGTACGTTGCTATGTTGCAAACAAATATAAGAATAAATATCTTTTTTGATCTCTAACAATAAATTTGGTCCCCACCTTAGTTCATTATAAAAAAAATTAGTCACCCGGTCCCTATGAAATTCAAAGTAGATCCATTTTGGTCTTTTTGAGGACTAATGTAGGTCTTTTTTGAATTTGTGAGGGACCATAATTTTAACTAAATTGATTTGCTTTAAATTTTTTAGGGACCTCGAGACTAATTTTTTTTTCTATAAGGGACTAAAATGAGGACCATATTTTTTGTTAAGGGCTTAAAAGAGTATTTACTCCTAATATATATATATATATATTGAACCAAGAGACAAATAAAGACTGCAACTAACAAAATAAAACTTGAAATAAAATTTTGTATGACCGCACTTGAGTGGGTAGTGAAACAGGCCATATATAAAGAATGTATTAAAAGAAAAGAAAATAAGAGAATCTAAGTTAAGATTTTAGCTTGTACAATTTACATCACGATGTATATAATCAGGTGCATCTCTCAAACGGAAGGAAAAAATTATACTCGTGTTGTCCTCACATGGTCCTTCCATGAAATGAGTGACATTTGTATAAATTATTTTTTTTATTTTTTTCTCTCTCATATCTCTTAAATAGTTGTCACCTCCTCATTGGTATGGACCACTAAAAATTTGATGATCCAGAGCACCAAAAATCATCTCCACACGGAAATGAAACTCATTATTATGTTAACCTAGGAATCTCAGCTTAAATTCGATCAGATATTCTAATCCTTTAATATCGTTTATTTTTTTGGCAATTGTATAAACTTTTTTTTTATGTAAGTTTTTCATTTATTTCTTTATTTTCTTGTGTGAAGTAAGATTAAAGAGACCAAAAGAATACGTCACATAGTCAGAACGGTTTTCTTCGTAAAACCATTTAACAGTACACAGAGTTAGTCGAACACAGAAATTGATGAGTTACATATACATTTAAAAGTTTGACAATGCAAAACCTCTATACCTTTCTCTTTCTCTTATAAGAGACCAAAAGAATACGTCACGTAGTCAAAACAGTTACTTTTGTAAAACCGTTTCACAATACATAGCGTTATTCTGACATAGAAATTACTCTCTCTCTTAGATTATAAAATAGCGATTTTGATCCCTAAATTTATATATATAACCATCCTCCTTCATATCTCTCTCTTATTCTAGTTGGTATGGCAAAAGCAATTTTCTATAGGATATGTTGAATTATGAATGGTCTTCTTTGTGATCTTCCACAGCTTTCTTGAACGGTATTCTAAGGCTTTTGCAAAAGAGCTCATTCCTTATGCAATAGAATGTGAGCACGGTTCAAGAAAGCTGTGAAAAATTACTGAGATGATCTCTTCGATTTCAAGTTGGTTCATATAAATGGTAGAGAAAGAGAATTTTGTAAAGGAGACATATTGCAAATGTATTCTTTCTCGTGAGTTACATCTATTTATATGATAAAAAAATGGGTTTTGTAAGAGTTATGTCGTAGGAAAAGTGATTGTGTTATGTTATAGTGATTCGTTTTGCGTGCCGAAGTTTTTTTTTTTTTTTTGCGGGCCTCACAAAATATTGTGAGTGTAGGAAAATTTTTCTTGTCATGTTAAATAATAGATGATAAACTTAAAAAAATTTATATATTCTTTCTTGTTCGAATCCCAGTGCCTGCAACTTTGAATTATTTTACCACTAGGGTTAGCCTAGTGGTGTGGGGTGTGTGTTAGGAATGTGTGTAGTATAGGGGTTGTGTTCAATTCCTTGTAACCTCCAATAAAAAAAGATTTTTTGAGTTTGGGAGGGCAATTACTATCTATTTATGATGCTTCAATAATAAAGGTTTGTATGCGTTTGAGGCTCCATATATGGCATGACAACTAATTAAAGAGCATCCTTTTATACAATCCATACACACATCAGGTTTCATAATATTAGTTTCACAATCACCTAAACTAGACATGAATGGTTCTTCAATATTTACATGTCTCAATTTTACATTTGCTTGTGTTTTATTTTCCCGTACGTACATATATTATGTTCTTATATAGTGTTGTCCATAGAGCTAACAACGGGAATTGGATGGTGAATATTCTTGATTTTGAAACATAATATATATTAATTGTGGGATTAATTTGTTTATTTGTTTCGAAATAACAATTTATCATTTAGTATTTTTTTAATAATTAACAAAGATATAAATTATTTATTTGAAATACTAATGGATTCTATATATAAAAAGGTAGACTTTAAAAAAAATTATACAATATTCCTATTGCAATCTTAAAAAAAATGTTATAAATGATCGTCCTGGATGCATATATGAAATTCATCGTTTTCTTTTGTGAATGAGATCATGTTATATAGAAGCTCTTGGTAAGACAAAGTTAGATTAAATTTTTATATTGACCTTTCAATAACATGTTACTACAGTGGTCCTTCAAAGACTATTGTAACTGAAATAGTTCCTTAAAAATATAAACAGTTATTAAATTTGTTTTTTTATCTCATTAGTTTAATCCATGATATAACGACAAATGCGATTAATTTTTTTATTTTTTGTGAGTTAATTTTTTAAGGGCTTACTTGAAAAGTTAAAAAGTTTAAACTTTGTTTTTTTTTTTTTTTAAAAAAAAAATCAGTTAGAATTTATAATCAGGTTGGACTAATGGATATCAACAGTCAAGTGGGGGCGATCGGAACTGCATCACTTTTTTGCCTTTTTGGTGTATTGATGATCGATGCACATTTCCCGGCTTTTCTTTCTAACCAATCATCGGGAAAGTATATTGATTATTATAAAGAACCAAGGTAAAATCATAAGACATTAGTGAGCGTTATATTATTCTCTAATACACTCTCTCACGCAATAGTATTTCATATAACGATTTATATTATTATCTAATAATTATCAAGTACTATAACATTGATAAAGTTATCGATTTCTTTTGTAAATTAAAAGGAAAGTTATAAGGGCTGGGGATGAAAATTCAAGTCAACACAACATAAATTTGATACGACAACAAATTTTAAATTGGGTTAAAATCTTACATGACATGACATAAATAAACCACAAACCCATAATGTGTCTCTTATTATGCGGGTTAACAAAACACAAATAATTTATCAATCCCAATTTATGTTACTTATTATGATGGTCAACACAAATAATATGTTTACAACACGACATGAAACAAATGACCTATAAAAGATTAACGCGGGTAATTTTGGGTTTGTAAATTGACACGTGACACGACGCAAATTTTTATGGGTCAATTTTTGGTGAACACCACAACAACTTGAAATTGGGTCGACGTGCAAACATAACATTTTAACGTCGTGTTCTTGTTGTACGAGGGGATCTTGTTGAAATTGTCGAAAGGCGAATCTTTAAAAAATCTATGATATTCTTAAAAAAGTAATAAATAATCATTTTTTTGTACAAATAATAATCCTCTTTTATCTTTAAAAAATCTATGATATTCTTAAAAAAGTAATAAATAATCCTCTTTTATGTCAATATGAAATTATAGTGTAATACAAAGTATACCTAATTTATGACAAAAGAGACATGGATTATATTTTCCAACTTTCTTTTTTAAATAAGAATTATCTAGAATAAAGTTATTACAAAGTTTGGGAATGTGTTGTATAGGATTAGGGTTTCGATTTTCTCATGTGGTAGGAGAAAATTTTCTCATGTTATATAGACACATCTTATGTGGTGGCCCACGTCTATTAAAAAAAATCAAAAATCAAAAAAAAAATATTACACGAAAATCGAAGGATCACTAGTAGGAAAAAATAACTTTCCTACGATAGGAAAAAAATATTTTCTCATAGAATTAAGGGGGCGGTCTCACAAATAGCGGGAGTCACGGGTGAACTGAGGGACGGGCCGTGGGGGCATTCATTTTCCTTTAAATTTATATAAATTTTTATTAAGTAAATATTATTTTTATTTTACACAGAGATAAAATTGTGGGCTCCACCACTTACAAAAAAAATAAAAAATAAAAAGAAAAGATGACACAGTTATTGAATGATGGGTAGGAAAAAAATTTTAACTCACCAAACATGAGAATAATTTTTCCTTTAATTTAATTTATGTATAAATCTTCCGTTTCTCTTTAATATTTTTTTTTTTTTCATGAAATAAGCTTAAAAAGTCTCAAAGAATACGTCACATAGTCAAAACGGTTACTTTTTCTTTAAACCGATTCATAACACGTCGTGTTGAAATTAAATAAAGGAATCATTTATTTATAAATCATGGTCAAACCAATCTACCTTAAACAAAAACATATGTATCAAAACAAATCTTTAGTTACCTTCATTGACTTCTATGATATTAGTAACTTCAGCAATCCCTTTCATTTAACAGATTTTCAATAAAATTTTGCAAATTATGGTGTTCTACCACATTAATGAACTATTAAAAATTTTCTATAGAGGCAATAAAAAAATTTAGAAGGAAAAATATAGAAAACTCTACCCTACTTCACCTCCTCCTCTTTAACCAAGCAGCATAGTCAAATTTTTCTTCCATCTTACACACATTCACGTATATATATACCTATCTTCCTTCACTTTTATCCACACCTCATTCTTCTCACTCTGGATTTATGAATGATCTTTTTTGTGATCTTCCACGGCTTTCTTGAACTGCATTGTAAGGCTTCTCCAATGGAGGTTATCCCCGATGCAACATAATTTTTATGAGTGCAATTCAAGAAAGCTGTGGAAAATCACTGAGATGATCAACTTTCACCTTGAATTGCTCTACACATCCCATGACAACTGTATGACATCTCTATCACATTTCATGATTTCTGATTTTGGTCACCTGCATCATGCATGCATGCGTTGTTCTTTAATTCTGTGTGTACTTATCTTGCCCATGTTTTGACAACTGCACTTGCTCTATATATCTTCATTTTGATTTATAAAAGTTTTAATCTTTGCTTACTAATTTTCATGTTGTTGACTGGAGCAGTTTTGCGAATCATTGTTCTGTGTCGCTGTCTGTTTTGTCAACGGGGAATCGCATCCATTTCCATCGTAAAATATTTTATCTTATTAATAATAATATTTTGAGTTTGGTATTTGTCCTTTTGATGTCCTACTAATATAAAAAAAAAAAAACTAATATAATTTTCTCAATCAATAATTTGATATCCTACTAAGTATCAAAAACTTATTACGACTTCGACAAGTGCACCAGTCGTAAAAGTAATAAAAATGTACTGAGTATGAGATAGTTTTCACAAAGTATTGGTTTTCAAACACTAGTTCACTAACAACGATTTAATTGGACAATCAACATGTAAATTTAGAATTAAAAAATAATAATTAAAGAGATCAATTGTTTTGACAATCAAAAATACGTGTAGTTAGGATTTCAACTTCCCCCTATATCCTTTTTATGTTATGGATTAAACAATCAAGTAACTGCCCTTAATATAATGTCCATCGATTCCTCTAAAGTAATTAAGGTTCTATATATCTATACTAGTCTCCACGCATTAACAAATGAAAATTATTTTTTTCATTTGATATCAAAGTTATGCATATATGATTATAATACCCATAATTTTTTATTTATTAAAATAATTTGGAATTTTCATATAAAACCTAAAGTTCGAGACAAAATTTCCTCTGGGATTTTTTTTCTATTGATCTTAGAAGCCTTGGAATCTTTGTTCTACGTGATGAGATTTTTCTAACCATAATCATATGCATGTTTTTATTAAGTATTTTAAGAAAATTTCGAATTTGAATTTCTACTAGAAAAAACATGTATAGCGATGGAATTGTTATGGAAATTCTGTCGATAATCTCATCTTTACTACTACTTTCCGTCATAAATTCCCTCGGAAAGACTAAGTATTTGGCATACAACTATTAGTTATTGGGTATATTTAATGAAATGGATACTCTCATGATATATATTTTTCACATTTTTATGTAACGAGGGTATACAGATTTTGACAAGACTAAGTATTTAATATCCTTGTTTTATTTTTCTCTTTGCATAATTTTGTTATATTATTTTTTAAATTGTTGTATATGTTACGTTTATTTTATTTATATTATATTGTTATTATTATTATTATTTGTGTTGCTGTTTATGTTATTTATATTGTTGCTTATGTAATTATGTTATATTTGACATAATTTAATTATATCATATTTTCATGTTATATTTTTTGTTTTGTTTACATTATGTATATCATATTTATGTTGACAGTCATGTCATTTGTTAATGGGTTTATCATCTATCATTTAACATGATCACAAAAAATTTCCTACACTCACAACATTTTGTGGGGCCCGCAACAAAAATAAAAACTCCGGCACGCAAAATGAATTTCTATAACATAACACAATCATTTTTCTGACAACATAACTCTTATAAAATCCTTCGTTAATATTAATTATTTAATATTATGTATGTTTATCTAATTGGTAACCAGGTCTAGCTTGAAAACACACAAGCCTGTATTGATCAATCACTCCGGTTTGATATATGGCGTTGACTCGTTGAGGTATTCGGAGTTATTCGGGACCTCCACGGAGCCAGTACTTAATTAAAACTGGGTACTATAGTTTTTTTTTTTTGGTAAAAGGAACTGGGTACTATAGTTATTTATATTGTGAGTTGTGCAAAGTCATCAACTACCGGCGTAAGGAGACTCCTAGATAACCCTTGATAAATGTCGCAGACTCTATTTTACTTTAATTTTATTAATTTTTCTGCGTTATTTTACGATAGTAAAAATACTATATAAGCCTAAATCTAAAAGGAAAGCAAGTGGCCTATTCTTTTTGACTAAGCCCAAAGAATTATATATTAAATAATACATAAGCCCAAACAGATACATAAGCCCTTCATTTATTAAAACTAAATAAATAAAACAAAAATGAACCAAATTAAGGCAGGAGACGCATGTTTATTCACATTCTTTCTCTTTAATTGTTTAAACATTCATTTTTATCTTTAATTTTTGGGAAAAAAAGTATCTAATGTTACATTAGATAACTTTGTCTAATGTTCATCGAAAGGATATAGTTTTGAGATTAAAAAATTAAAATGATAAAAACTATTATAATCCTGAAATAAATTAAAATTACAAAAACATCATGATTTCTGCCTCAAAACGACGTTGTTTCGATGAATATTAAATAAAGTTACGTAAAGTAACTTTAGGAAAAATAAACCCTTTATTTTTTGGCATGGGGTTGAAAAACAAAGGCCGTTTGACCCTAGTAAAGTGTTTATTAAAAACTATCACCGGAATAATTTCATGGTGAAAGGAATTGCCTATCTAATGCATTACAACGCGGCATGGTGAGGATCACGTTTAGAGGTGATAGCCTATCAACCGCGTTCTTTGCATCCATGACAACCAATAATACTCGAAAATGAAGACGGCACTTGGCCAGACGCGTCCGTTGCACAAAATGCGGTATACAGGCAGCCGCATCTCTGTCAGGCCGGACAGGCATTCCTGGCTGTCCCGCGTCCAAGAAGCCAATCAGCACCCTTCATGTATTCAATAATACTTATATATCATATTTAACTGCCATACCAATAATAATAACAGCTTATGCATTTACATTCAATCATAATAACATCTTATTTAATTAAATACAATCATAATCGTATTTTGTATAAGCCGGGCAGAATCTTATTTAATTAAATACAATCACAATCATAATCTTATTTAACACCTAATATTTTGAAACAAAAACAAAATCTGGGCAAGAAACCTAGTAATACATATGCAAACTATTAAATATCACTTACTTGCAAAACTAGGATTAAACAACTTTCTCTTTACAAGAGTTCGCACCACCCAGACGCGTTCCACAAATGCCGATAGCGTCCCTTTCGAAGACAAGGTGCCGGGGAATGGGGGAAGGGGAGGGGGATTTTGTAGTGATCATGCAAGCTGGGAATGGATCATGTTTGGAACGTGGCTGTCAGACAACCGCGTTCGGGGGATGACCACCATTGGCTGGTGGGACGCGGTGGAGAAGGGATCACGTTCAGGTCTGGCCTGCTGCACTGGTATGCGGCTGTCTTCCTACTGCTTCCAGTTGCATTTATTGCACTGCCCTGTGTTGGTAGCTGAGTGCATGTTTCTCCTCCACCAACCCGTGAGTGGTCCTCATGCATGCAAAGAACGCGGTAGATATACTATCATTTCTCAACGTGATCAACATTTTGCCGCGTCGTAATGCATTGCTGTGGAACATCTTTTCACCATGAAATTATTCCGATGGTAGTTTTTTAAAAAAGACTCTACTAGGGTCAAATGGCCAAAAACAAAAGGTAACAAAAGAAAGAAGAGGGATATTCTTACTACCAAAATTTTCTACTACCAACTCACTACTTATCTAATTACCATTGGATCAACATTTTCTCTCTTTTCAAAAACTTTTTAGCATTCTCTCTCCTTGATTTAATGGTGATTAGATAGGTAGTAAATTGGTAGTAGAAAATTTTAGTAGTAAGAATATGCTCCAAAAGAAAAACTACCTTAAGCCATAGTTACAGATGCTGGTCTCAAAGTACATAATAATAATAATAATAATAATAATAATAAAAGTCCTGTGGTCAGGTGATGCACAGGATGTGGATGAGCAGGTACAATTTTTTTCTTTTATTCAAGCATATCCAAGAAAGACAAAAACATCATATGAGTGGTGATCAATTATCTAAGCAATAGTCCGCAAGTCAACATATAAAATATTTAAATAACAAAAGGATACAAAACTCATAATCAATATACACCAACAGGACCAATGTTCCCACTACTTTATTTGGTGACGAGAATTGAACAGCAGGCTCAGACAAAACGGAAACAAAGGCGAGAAGTAAAAACCTTGGGATACACCACTCCAAAAGCTAACTCAAAAGATAGAAGTGCCCAAGGCCTTATAAACTCCACATTAGTTGCTCATAAAACCAATGTGGGACTATATATCTCAACAAAAACAAAATTAAGTGTTCGCACTCAACACGTATTGAGTTTATGAAGTTATATATAGATACATTTCAAATACCTAAGAAACAAAACTTTATGAGGTTTTCTAACAATTCATGCAAATCAACTTCATATTGAAATTCCGCTTTCAGGAATTGACAGCTATAAATAATTATTGAACTCTTCATTCATGAGCTTCTGCAATGAAATTTTACCCAAAGGAATGCTTAATGGTTTTGGATGAGTTGGAAAACATTGAGACACGTAATTCATTGTTGGCCGAGAGCAAGGATTGGGATTTAAGCATGCAAATGCTATTATGGTAACACGAACTACGTCTAGTAAAACTGCCATATCTGGATGTGGAAGGCGTTGATCCAGTACTTCACATATCTGAATTAATTGTTCTTTGTTGCACCTTTATGCAGTTTCAGATACACAAGCAGAAAGAGGCCAGCGATTAGAAAAATGAGGATGGGAATAACTATGACTAGATATTGTTTTAATTTCATGCTCCTAACTCCAATTGATTCCCTATAATCACACCACACATGAGAAGAAAGGTAGACCATAATTCTGGTCCATGAAAATTAGAAACAAAAGAATGTATTGTTTGCAGATGCAAGGGTTTTAAACTTGCTAAGTAATGGTATGTTACACAGATACAATTTTTTTAGTTAGATGTATCAGAAACGAAGCCTTTTACGGTTGTGATTAACAACCATCGACTACAACAGGTGTAAAAGTGTGAACTGACTTCCCCCACGCATGTCACAACATTGCTTGAGTTTGGGTTCAACTTTGAAGGAGGATTGACTGCTTCTGCGACTAATCATTCTTTTTATTCCCATTTTTGAAATTTTACTTTAGCGTACATTATTAATTAATTAGTTGTGTTTTAAATTAATAGAATTAAAAGGTATTCCAATTTCAAGTATTTTGATTAGTCCATTGTGATTATGTTGAATTGTGCTTATAATATGTGTTTGTATTGAGCTTAGTTAGACAACAATTTAAGTTTCACTCAGGCCCTGGTTGAGTGAGTAGTGTTGAACTTATCACTAGGCTACCATTAATTATTAGTCAAAATGCACCTTCTATTATATAATTTAATATAAATTTAATTAAACCGATTGAATTGAATCAATAATCCACCAGTTGAACTAATAATCCAGTGATCCAATACCTTGATTGAGTCGATCACCGAGTCAAAATTTAAAACAATGCATAATACTGTTAGCTATTGGCGTTTGGTTACTGTTAGGGGTGAAAGTGGGTTGGGTTGGGCCAAGCTTTGCCCCGAAAAGCCGAAGCCTACGTTAAAAATTTTCAATTTAGCCTGACCCAAGCCTATTAAGAGTCTAATTGTGAGTCTGGTTTGTCCCGTTTATAAAAAAAAACAAATGGCCTAGCCTAGCTGCTAGCCTTTTAATTTTTTATTTTCAAACAGAATCATGAATCAACTTTACAAAATACTCAAATTCTGTTGCTAAACCAAAAATCATAATTTCAACGTCCAAATAGAATCATGAATCACGACAAAACTCATAAAATCTGTATTTAAGTAAATTTCAAAAGCAAAATGTTCAAACTAAATAACATATATTTCATCAGATCCAACAAACAAATTCATACTATGTAAATCAAAATAACTGCATGAATCCAACAAACACATTATGATGCTTGTAGTAAGTATAACCTCTTGCTTACCAAAAAAAAAAGTAAGTATAACCTCTCCCAAAAATCTTTTAATATATTCATATACACAATCTAGCATGTTGAGATGTTGGTTCCTCCTACGTAAGAAATAAAGTCAGATTTCTATTAAAATATAATCGAATATAATTAAGTTATAAATAATTGCAATTGATTAAATTTATATATTTTATTTTTTCTCCAAGGCATACTTATTCTATTTTATTTTATTTAAAATAAATAGTACAATATAGGCTGACATGTAGGCTTATAGGTCAAGCCTTGTGACAGTGGGTCTGCGACCTTTTTATTAAACAAGCTTTTTCAAGGCTTGAGCCCGACCTATTTTACGAAATATACTAAATTAGGTCTGACCTTATATAGGCCGGCGCAGTCCAATTTCATCCCTAGGTACTGTTATAGCATTTTTCTTTTTTGGAAATACTGTTATAGCATTTTTAGAGTTACTATTTAGTTGATAAATCAAAGTGGGTTGGATTTATGATTGGGTCTCGGAGTGTCATTTGGATCTTTGTTGGCAATTAAAGAAATAGAAAAAATACATGTGATAAGAATTGTATACATGTCTATAAAAATTGACTCACTTATTTTGCAAACCAAACAAGCCAAGCTTTTCAATGTCAGATATTCATATTGTATGATTATTCTAAATTGTATGTATTAATTAATTTTTCCTTATATATACAACATTAAGATGAATAATCTGAGTATTTTGGTGTTTAATGTTATTGCTTATGGTTTAAACTTTAAAGTAATAATTAGCATTTAAAAATTAATGTCAAGTGATCCATATGATTTTTTATTTTATTTTTGGTAAGCAGTAATCCATATAATTTATTTAACTAAAGATTAGCCTCTGCACTCTTAATTATTTCATTATATATTAAAAATCGTTGGATCACATAAAATATGTGACATTAATTGTAATTGATCATGCAAATATAATAAAACTCCTATGAGATAAGATTTACTGCATTCCGTCTATTCAGCATCCATGTGGGCTTGATTGTGCAGAGACCTATAAGCTCATATAATTTCCTATTTATGGTTGTTTACTTGTTGGTCTCTTAATTAAGTAATGCCAAAATTGACATAGAATTTGAATACATTGTAATAATAGGAAAGGAATAGAAAATTAATTTGATCTTATCAAATATTTCTAATATTATAATATTGTATATGTTAAAGATGTATAAAATCATTAATGTAATGTCACATAATAGCTTAAATTTTTGAGTTAAATTTGTTGTTTATATGATATCAAAGTCTCGGTGTCACATGTTCGATCCGATCCGTGATCCATTATCCACCTTTAAAGTCCAATGGGATTGATTCTTTACATTATATAGTACTTTCTATGTTTATATTCACATTGTGTTATTATTTTATTTTCTCTTTGTGCATAATTTTAATAATTGTGATTGAGATTGAATAAGAAAAAAAAAATTGGATTGAGGTTAACACTCCCACGAACGATCAATGTTTTTCGACATATTTTTTTTAATTCAATTTTTATTTTATTTTATCTTTTTAGCTAAATATGATAAATTAATGTATAAATCAAATATTTTCTGTTATAAGATTTGACATGATTTTTTTTATATATTTATGTTATGGAATTTCAATATTTGATTAGTTATATGACTTATTATGAGCTGTTATATGGAAAAAAGTGTTTATCCTTTTAAATGACACAACTTATATCCTTCCACTCTCACAAAGTGGTGGGACCCACACTTTTATTTTTTTGTCAACTCTCTCTCCTCCTTTATTTATCTTTTTCTCTCTCTTAAAATGACACAACTTTACATCCTTTAAAATGACACACATTTTATCTATGTAGCACCGATACTGACACGGGACACGCGACACGATACGACACGACACTCCGACACGTTAATTCTAAAAAATGTTAGATTTCGACACGTTAGGACACGTTTTGATATTAAATAATATTTTTAATTTATGTAGTGTATATTATATTTAATATTCAATATTTAACAAAAAAATGAAACTAAACTTATAGTATATATCAATTTTGCAAAAAAACATAAGATATCCCAAATACTTATATTAAACTCAATAAAATGGTAATCATAATCCAACGAATCTAATAATTAGAACTAAAAACTCAACGCAACGCAACCTTTGAACTTTATTTTCAATTTCTATAACGCGTGTTGGAGTGTCGGGAAGTGTCGGAGAGTGTCGGACACGACACGTCAGGATTTTTGAAGTGTCGGTGTTTCATAGCATTTTACCTCTGTTATATATATTAAATGTAATTATTTAATATCAAAATGTGTTCTAACGTATCAAAATTTTAGAATTAATATGTTGATGTGTTGTGGCCTATTATATTTTGTATCCTGTGTCAATGTCGGTGTAATTATATAAGTCATGGTAGTCTCAAAATAAATAATAATCGTAATAATATATATATATATATATATATATTATATATTACGCCACAGAGAAACTTATCTGCTGTGCGTTAAAACGTCGCCGTTTTTCATCTTTTTTTAATTAAAACGAAGGGATTACAATATCGTACTTCCGTCTTCTTTACATATCGCTATTTTTTTCTTGCTTCCCGTCTTGTTTGCAACAATGGTATGAGGAGAAATTAGAGAGCCAGAATGACGGTGGAACTTCAACCAAAGGAGCATCTACCCCCAACCCAGCACCACAAAGTATGAACCTTTTCATCTTTGGTTTCTCTTTTTGGCCTAAATGGATCAATGGGTGTGATGGGTGTCTCAATGAATATTCCATGATTTGCACAAAATATTTTTTTTTATAAGAGTCAAATCAAATTTATGAATCCTTAGCATTCTCATTTCCGTGGTGTTATAATAAAGTTTTCGACTTGCAATGAGAGTTTTTTAATTTTGATCTGCAATGAGTAACTTTTGATGCTTTATCAGTTTACGCTTAAAAAGGAGTTTGGCCTTCCTGAAATTGAAGATTTTTCATTCGGAGGAGCAAATGAGTCAACTCAGTGTAGTAAGCACCACTTTCCTAAAGTTTGCTGTGTTGGTATGCCCGATTTCCACTGATAACATGTTGAACCACTTATATAAGAATGTTTTATCTTCTACTTCTAGAATATTTATACTCACAACAACTGGCATGGTCACTCGTTAGAAGTCGGATGCATTGTTCTATAAATTACTATGTTGATTTGAGATTCCCACTTATGGTGAATATATAAAGCCGAAGAAGAAGGATATTGCCAAAGGGAATTTGTCTTCTCATAGTAAATGTAGTTTTGAATTGGGACTCATACTAATGTTAGACCACTGAGCTATCATACAATGCACTAAGAGAAAAAGGAATCTTTCATGTATTCAAACAATTATTATAGCTTAAAAACCCATGTTACTGTGATTTCTGGCAACTTCCCTAACAAAACATCAGCAGTTTAGATGAATATCAATTTTAATGGTTTGTCAATTCAGCTGGAAATAAAGAAATAAAGAAGGCGAACGAAAACGGTGGTGTAATAGCACGATATGACTACAGCGATAGTTTAAGAAGGAAGAAACAGGGGAAAAATAACACGATGTTTTAATTAAAAAAAAAAGATGAAAAATGGCGACTTTTTTTTCTTTGAGATGAAAAACGGTGACGTTTTAACGCACAGCAGATAAGTTTCTCTGAAGTTACAGTAGAAATTTTAATCCCATATATATATATATATATATATATATATATATATATATATATATATATATATATATATATATATATATATATATATATATATATAAAAGGCATGAAGTCAAGTGATCCACCCACACAGGATGTGGATAAACAAGAGAAGCAATTACTTATTGACTATATCCAAGAACGTATGGCTACTGCTGAATAGGTCAATTCACTAATATATATGCGTCCACTCACACGAAATACAAATATTTTCTTTTTATTCAATCATATCCAAGAAAGACGAAAACATCATTTGAGTGGTGATCAATTATCTAAGCAAGAGTCCACAAGTCAACATATAAAATATTTAAATAACAAAAGGACACAAAACTCATAATCAGTATACACCAACAGGACCAATGTTCACACACTACTTTATTTGGTGACGAGAAATGAACAGTAAGCTCAGACAAAAGGGAATCAAAGGCCAGAACCAGTTACACACCATTAAGTGCAAAGCAATATCATCACGCCCCATTGATTTTACATTTTGTTATTAACAATCAAAACAAAAATTGAGTGTTCACACGTATCATTATCAGGTTCAATTGTACAAGTTGTTGATCAATTTGGTAGAAATCAGGGTTAAATAATTCAAACAGTGGAAATGTGTGCACAATATTCACATTGTGAATGTATGCTATGAGAAGCATAGCTTTCCACCCGGTTCAAATTCAGGAATCCACGTGCCTCTGTAATATTATTAAACTATTAATTTAGTTCAAATCCCGTTTTAGTCCAATGAGGACAAACCACAGGATGCTCCTAAGAAATCAGAGTCCTTCTTTACTTTAGAGAATTAGTATCACTATCCAGAGGGAGGAAGATATTTTTATTACCATAATTTTTTACTATTAATTTACTATCTATTTAATCACTATTGAATCAGAGAGAGAATCTTAAAAAGTTTTTGAAAAAAAAGAAAATGTTGATTCAATAGTGATTAAATAGGTAATAAATTTATAGTAAAAAAATTTAGTAACAAGAATATTCATCCTCCGGTATCTATTAGTAATACATCAAAAACCTAAAAAGTAAAACAATGCACATACCCTAAACCAAGTCAGTGCATCCCCCGTCACCACAACCACTAGCTATTTTGTCCAATCCTTTTGAGTTTTTTAGCCTCAAGTATTTTCCTTGTTCATCAATTGCAATAGTTATAGATGGCAATCAGAATATGATATAAAAGTTTTTCCACTTTCATATTCGTGTGTTATATTAAAATTGTGCTTACATTTCAATTATCATCTCAATAACTTATTTATTTTTTCATTTATTTTTAGTTCTAATTTCTTATTTTTAAATCTATACGAACTTTTTATCTTCTCCATCCTTTAGTTTTTTATTTTAAAATTTTAAAATGAGAATTTTCTTTATGAATAAAAACTAAAAAAAATAAAAAATAAATTAATGAATTTATTGTAAAACAAAAATCATGTTGGACTCATTTATTATGAGGCCGGTTTATTTTATTGTTTTTGTAATATTTTATAAATTCACACACACACACACACAATTAGTCATTATTATTATATTATATTATATATATATATATATATTTTATGACTTTGGTAATACATAATTTTAAATTTCTTTTGTAAAAATAAGAAAATACTCCATAAAAAAGTGCATCTCAGATACTATCCTTTTATAATTTATAATTTCCAAATTATATATAAGAATGGATTAGTTTACATATGTACAAGACAAAAGTTTTTTTTACATTATTCATGATAAATTCGTGCGAGTTGGTCAGCGGCGGAGTCACGCTCTAATTTGAGCCCCGGCCAAAAAATTATGTGTATTTATTTTTCTTAATTTTAGTTAATTTATATCATAATATATTTAAATTATATTAAATACAGAACATCTAAGCAAGTAACGCTAAGAAGAGTTATAATTTTATTAAAAATAATTTATTTTTTATACAAGTGGAAATTAGATACATAACTTAATAAAACTTACTTAAATCTTTCACCAATTTTTTTTTTAAGTTTTATATAGGACCAAATTATAAATTATAGCTCGGGCCAATTACAATTTTAATAAGGGATAAATTATAATTAATTATATAATTATATATAATAAGCATAATTTGTTAAAATTTAGCCCGGGTCGAGGCCACACCCACACTACATGTGGCTCTGCCACTGGAGTTGGTAATTTTATTTTAAATTGTTTTTTGGGGAAGGATATTGTGACAACCAAGTTATGTTACTACCAAGTGACTACCAATCAATCTTACCGTTAGATCGATTATTTTGATCCAACGGTTATATTTATTTCCATCTTTGTATGTCATGATTTCCCAAATTTAATACTTTATATTTATTTTCACATTTGTATGGTTATGATTTTCTATATTTAATGCTTTCACTTTAAATATGGGGAATCATGACCATACAAAGATGGAAATAAATATAACCGTTGGATCAAGATAATCGATCTAACGGTGAGATTGATTGGTAGTCACTTGGTAGTAACACAACTTGGTTGTCACAATATCCTTCCCCTTATTTTTTATGGCAAATTGAGAAAATATGTTGAATAATTAATTAGGATTCAGTAATTGAGTCTCTTGAAGTTAATGATTAGGTTCAACTATCAATTTGTTTCTTTTTATCCTCACATGCATTGTCATAAAGATTAATCTCTCCAACAATGTCACGATCACGATTATAAGAGGCCCTTCTAATAATTAACTTTTGGAAGGTTTAATCTTTGGTTCATTATTTAAAGAAAAAATGTTTCTGCTTGTTAATGCAGATAAGTTATCTGCATTTATTCTCAAACGACTTCGTTTTGGTATTGAAATCTTAAAAAATTATAAATATAAAGATTATTATAACTCTGAAATAAATTAAAATTAAAAAAATAAATGATTTTCATCTCAAAATGACGTCGTATTGGGTTTACTGCAGATAATTTATCTGCCGTAACCGCAGAAAAAATGAACCATTATTTAAAATGGAAGGAAATTCTTCCAAGTTCCAACTATATATAGGTCAGTACGTTTCTGAAAAATTCCTTGTGATTTAAAACTCAACTGCGTAATTCCTAAAACTTTTCAAATCATGCATTATAGTGTAAAATTAACACTATTCTACAAAAAAAATAAAAAAAAATAAACAAACAAATTAACACTATGTGAATGCACCGAACATCCTTTGTAAGGAGTTAATGTATACGATCTGATTAGTTAAAAGAGTCAAATTATTATGTTTTGAATCATGTAAAGGTTTTCTAAAGAAGAAGAGAATTTCTTACATCTCAGCCATTTAAATTAGGGTTATAAACTTCTCATGTTAAATGAGAATAATACTTTTTCCTACGCACTAAATCTTTAAATTATAAAGTTCAATTTGTACTAAAAAAAAGGATTTAGAACTATATGTTGTCTCTTTGGGCTTATTTGGATGAGTTTTTTTTAATTAAAAGTTATTTTTTTTTTTCAAAAAAAAAAAAGCACTTTTATTGCAAAGTGCATTTGGATGACTGCTATTAAAAAAAGTATAAGTCATAAAAAAAAAGCTAAAAACCTATTTTTTCTGGAAGCTAAAAATTTTAGCTTCTCACAAAAGCATAAGCCAGAAACCAATTCTTTAAAATATTTATATATATATATATATGGGTTTGTTTTTTCTAAAGTTACTTTAGAAAAAATGTTCGTCAAAACGACGTCGTTTTCTGGTGTTTTTGTAATTTTAATTTATTTCAGGGTTATAATAGTCTTTATTATTCTAATTTTTTTATTTTTCAACTTCAAAACGACGTTGTTTCAATGAACAGAAACTAAAGTAACAATTCTATATATATATATATATATATATATATATATATATATATATATTTAAAAATCTAAATAATTTTAACTTTTATAAAAAACACTCTTAAAATAAGGAGGACATAAAATAACTTCTTTTAAAAAGGTACCAAAAGAAACAATATATAGATTTCTTCAGCATACCTGTCGAACTTTATGATGGTTTTTTTTTTTAAAAAGAAAAAAAAAAACCTGTGAATCCCACACAATGTATCCACTTTCTTGCAACATTATAGTTATAAATCCCTTACAATAAACTTGAAGATTTTTAACTTTAAAATTTGTGAGAAAAACCTTACCCACACAATTGAAGATAGAAATCAGGGTGGTATGGTTCCGCGAGTCGGGTTCCTTTTTTTACGGAGTTAATATTTTTCATGTTATAGCAGATAATTTTATTTTCTACACATACATAAAAATGTATTAAATTTATATGAGAAGAACAAAAAAGGAGAAAATATGGATCCATGTACTTTTATATATGTATAAAAAATAAATTTATTTACTATAACATAAGAAATAATAAACCTCTCTTCATTGTCATGAATTTATATTCCCTCTATGTATAAAATAAAATAAAATTATATTTCCTCTTCATGATAATGACAATAATAATATCGAAATATCACATGATTCCAAGCCATAATACAACCGAAAGAGAAGTGCCAGCCCAATCAATGTTAACGACTTAACGTATTGGTAGAAACATCTACACGTCTTACACCTACCTTGCCTAGGTCTCGCATTCCCATTCGTTCCTATATCTTTATCATAGTTTCTTTTCTTGAGAAATCATTTAGCCCACGAGCATTATCATTTGTTATTAGGGTTTATATTAATATGATTATAAAAAATTTCTTACATACACAATATTTTGTGAGATTAGCATCTTTTGAAGCCAAAAAAAAAATCTGACATGCAAAATAAATTTCTATAACATAACACAATCATTTTTCCTGTAACATGACTTTTATAAAACCCTTGTTATTATTATTTATTTCTTCCCTTCTAATTAAGCGAAAATAGTATTAATGTTGACAACAGACAAGACAACTACCATATATGTGGCTGTATTTTAGTTTACAAAAAGCATTTTTTAAGTGGTGTTCTCATTTACAAAAGAAGAAAACCCTATCACTATTCCCCTTGTGGACCCTGCATTAAATGCCAAAAAATTTGAACTTTGTTATTATTTTACTAGTTTAGAAGTTGTCAGTGGTTTAGATAAAAACGAGGGAATCTTATTTGGTGAAGGGAAGGGACACGTCACGTTACTAGATTCATTATCCGAATACAAAAGTCTAAGCGAAAAGCTTTTTCATCTTTTGTCTGATTGCTATTTTTCCCTCCATCGAGTGCAATCCAATCCTTTTCTCCATATTTAAGCTTTCGCTCTTTCTCTGGTTTCTCTCTTGAAGACATTGAAACGATTGTCGTTTCCACAGCTTGGAAGAACGTTTGTGTATTCAATTCGTTGATGGCGCCTCTTTCGATCGGTGATTAACTGTGATGCACTTCATACCTCACCTATGGCTTTCTCTGCATCTCTTCGCTCTACCTTTTCTCCATGCTACTCACAGGTTCCTCTCTCTCTCTCTCTCTTTCTCTGTCTGTTTAGTTTCTCTATTTGATTCATTAATTGTTTTTAGATTTCATTTTGCGGTTCCATAAATACATTTAATCTTGTGAAAACTCGACGGAAGAAATTAATGATTTATCAGGATTTTTGAATATGAATCATGATGTTGAATGGTTATGCGTTTTCGTGTGCAGTTGTTGTGTTCTCTTAGGTTCAATAGGAAGCATCATAGCCGAATAGGTTTCGTGTCGAGAGGAGAAAGAAAAGGTCGTCATGTATGGAAAGATGTTAGTGTTAGATCGGTATTGCATGGCAACGGGCGTAGCATTAGTGATTATGGAGAAGCTGAATCTGCTAGGGTTCTGCTCGAACGATTGTTCGAGCAGACGCAGAAACTGGAGCCTGAGATGACCGGAGGGGAATTGGATCTTCGAGTTCTGGAGTCGGATCTTCTGGCGGCACTTGCCGCATTGAAGGAGAAGGAAGATCATCTGCAGGAAGTGGAGAGGACGGTTTTGTTGGAGAATAGTAAATTGAAGAACACAAAGGAAGAGTTAGAGCGCCAAGAGAATGAAATTGAAGCTGCTCGCGCCAGGTATGAAAAATTGGAAGAGGAGATGAAGGAGGCTACTCTTAATTTGGTTTCTCAAGCTAGCCAGATAGAGGAACTAAAGCTCCGGCTTAGGGAACGCGATCAAGAGGTTGCTTCTGTACAGAACACGCTAACAATGAAGGAAAAGGAAGTGGAGAAAATGAGTATTGATTTGGAGAAGAAGAATCAAGAAGCTGCATGTATTGAATCTGAGCTTAGAGAGAAGGCTCGGGTTCTGGCTGAAGCAAAGGAGGTTATGAACAAACAAGAAGTTGAGCTTCAAGAACTGCAAAGAGCTGTTCAAGAAAAAGAAGAAGAACTTAGAGTTTCTCTGGCTGAGAGGAATTTTGAAGAAGAAAAGCTGAAGGTTGCAAAGAACACTATGGAAAAACAGGCAATGGAATGGTTTTTAGCGCAGGAGGAACTTAAGAGGTTGGGAGAGGACGCTTCAAGATATGCACGGGAGAGTGCTGAAACTATGGAGGATTTCAGAAGGGTGAAGAAGCTTCTCAATGATGTGAGGTCTGAATTAGTTTCATCCCAGCAAGCACTCGCATCTTCTAGAAACAAAATGGAAGAACAAGAGCGGTTGTTGGAAGAGCAGCAGACTGAACTTGCAGAACAAAGGGCATGTGTCATGTCTTACAAGGAAAATTTAAGAGATGCCCAAATAGAAGTGGAGAGTGAAAGAAGTAAACTTAAGGTTGCAGAGGTTCGGAACAAAGAACTTGAACGGGATCTGTCCATGGAAAACAAGCTCGTAAAGGATTTACAGGGGGAGCTGAAGAAAGAGAGAACTTCTTTGGAGCAAGCACTCCAAGAAATGTCTTTGCTTCACGAGGAATTAGAGAAAAAAAGTGCTGGATTCAGAGAAACAAGTGCCATTCTTCATGTCAAAGAGTCTGAGCTTGTTGATGCTAAGCTAGAAATTCAGCATTTGAAATCTGAAAAGGCTTCTCTTCAGATTCTCTTGGAGGAGAAAGACTTGGAACTTTCCAATGCTAGGAAGATGCTGGAGGAACTAAACCAGGAAATCTCTGATCTTAAGATGCTTATGAACAGTAAAGAAACACAACTTATTGAAGCAACCAATATGCTAAGGGAGAAAGATGAGCATGTGAAGATAATCCAATGCAAGTTAAATAATACTAACCTGAAGGCTTTCGAAGCTGAGTCTGTGGTTGAACGAATTGTAGAGCTCACAAACAAGCTGGTTGCTTCCATTAAGGATGGTGACATTAACTCATCAAGACCACTAGATGAAATGGGTAATCAACTACTCGAGCAACTATTGGAGGAACCTACTAATGAATTGAGGTGGCAACAAAAACGGCTTGAGAATGAGCTGGAGTTGACCAAAGAAAGCTTAAAAACAAAGGAGATGGAAGTTCTTACTGCACAGAGATCTCTAACAATAAAAGATGAGGAGCTTAAAATGACTCTTGTAAGATTGGATGCAAAAGAGGAAGAGTTAAAAAAAGTAAGGGAAGAGGTGACAGAAGATGCTGATGATCTTAAAAGTATGTATGCTTTGGCGCAGGAGAGAATTGGTGATAAAAGCATCGGAGACTTGGCAGTTGAGAAGCTTCAGCTTGAGGCAGCTCAGCTTGAAGTTGAAGCTGCTACTAGTGCTCTACAAAAACTTGCAGAAATGAGTCGACAACTTTTGAATAACGCTATTACGAGTGTTGAAACTGATAACTATATCAGTGTCATGCAAAATAACGATAATAACCCTGATTCATTTACAGATATCAATACCACTGACTATTTCGCTGAGGTAAAAGCAGGAGTTACTCGACTCTCAGCTTTGACTGAGCAGCTTGTGATGGAGGCGGGTATTGTTGCTGCAAACTAGAAGAGGTAATGAAGAAGGTTGTGAAGGGAAATTATATGTTGTTATCTATGTGGCCAAAAGCCATTGCAAGGTTAACTTTTTTTTTGGTCTTCACTTTGTTAGCAAGATATATATAGCGATCACTTCTGTTGTCTAGTAGTGGAGATGGAAACCTGTTTTGTTGTACTAGTTACATTCAGAATGTATGTATTTTAGACAATATGTAAAGATTTTCGTTTGCTGCTTTTCCCCATCTTCTATTAAATCAAATGTCTAACCTAAATCCAAGTCCTCTCTTCCCCCTTTTAAGATTGAGTAAAAAAGTGGCATAACTTTATGTAGCACAGGCTTGCAAACATCTGGCGCTGCCGCTAAGTGTTAAATGTTTAACAGTTAAAAATGCTATACTGATTGGTTGCATGCATCAATGAAAAGCATTTTAAAACAAAAAAGGGGTATCAGGCTGCAAAATTAGATCGAAGATCTCATTTCAGAGGGCAATTCATTACTTACCACCTTTGCATATTTCACAAGTGTATATACGATAAAAAAAAAATAAAAATATGTACACTCCGTTTTCCCGGCCTTTTTACATCGAACCTTTGTTGTTACTATGGCTACGACCTCTCTCAGACTTATGCTCTTGCACTTTCAATTCCCAGTTCTATGTAGAGCGCAGAACAATTCAATAATTACAAATAAAGTTAGGATGTTTCTCATGTTGTTTAGACAATTTGTCTCATTCAATACACACAAAAAATAAATGAAACCCACTAAGCAAAAGAGAGAGAAAGTGAAACCATCTTTTTTTTGTGCTGTATGAAACAAATTATCTTATGTTTCTCAAAAAAGAATATAGAAAAATATGTACAGCTTTAAAACCTCAAAATTATAAAATTTTAGTGGTCACAAGAATTTGGTTCCACCAAGGAAATTTGGTTTCACTCCTACCCTTTCATTCTGTTTACAAATTCAACAATCATATCATGAAATTTTGTAGCGTTCCTTATGCAAAGCATTGGTGGAAACAAAGTATGTAAAGAGCTAATCCTGTGAAGCATATGTACAATCTCTACATTCAAGAGTCTGCCATGATGGCATTTTTTACATTAAATTACCACTTTCAAATGATGTTTGTTGAACTTCAAACTAGTATGGCAGAACAGCTGATGAAATTGCTTCACTAGTCCAGAGACTAGTTGATGCTAAGAAGCTACATGCGTTAGTTATTCAACTATATTGAGATAGGAAACTCTAAAACTACCGACCAGTGGAAGTGTTGACACCTTCTTTGAAAAGGATATTAGCAACTGAAGGAACCCATGTTGCGTTGACAGGATTTATAGCAACAGAAGATCTCCGTGTAGGGCTGCTGGCATTTTGGCCATCAAGATATTGGCTTTCACTTTCTATTGCATTAACCTTCTTGTTCCTCCTCACTTTTTTTCCAACTAACATGCCTAGTTTTAAAGCTGTAAATAGGCCGAATGCAATTAGAACTGGTCTAACTGCCCAATGATGATCCTCTACATGTTGATACTTCTCTATCATCCCAGGACAAGTCTTAAAATCAACCACTTCAACCTCAGAAGGATCAGCCAAGAAGGTACTCGATTCATTCCCCAAAGTCAGCATACCTGGGAACTTGACAACCAAACACCCATTTGGTAGGATCCATGAAATCCTACCATTAGCCCAGGACCCTCCCCTTTTACGACGCCATTCGAATCGAGGACTTGAAACATTGCCTTTCAGCCTAACAAACTGGCCCACACAGTAAGATTCTGCCATTTCAAGTTCTGAAGAATTTCCATTCCAAAGAGTTTGCAGACCAATAAAACCAACAGCCACTCTACCGTCTCGGTTGATGGAATGTAGGATGCCCACTGGTGAGTGCTTCTCATTTTCATCCCTCAAGCGTACCCAATCACCAGCTGCCAGGCCAAATGTGACTCGTTCAAGGGTTGACACATGAATTCTTATAGGGTCATGAATACCATGGATCCTCACAAGAACAAATCCATGATCCGCATTTCGGTCTAAACCAACAACAGTTCCTTCCGAGACATCCATGTTTTGGGGTTTGCATGAATTGGGAGGCTTTCTAGATCGGACCTTGTCACCCACCTGAAGATGATCCTTTGAGAGGAACCACTCTGTGTAGCCAGTGCTACCTGATTTTGCAGTAACTTTCACATTTCCTAGATATCTCCATCCTCCATCATTGGCTAGTTCATTCAGTGAGCTGCAATGTAGAAAGAATGATAAAGAATAGTGTAATATTCAACAGCAGATCATTCTTATCATCATGAAAATAACTAGAAATTAACTGAAATGATAACCATGCGTTGGTACAAACTTTTTCATGCATTTCTGAAAGATTATTGATTTAATTATTTCTGGTACAGGTATTATCTTGTATTAGGGACAGCAAAAATGTAGAGCACCTTCACTTACCCCCAATTAATTTGCTACCCATATTTCATGTTCAGAATACATAAGCCTTAACAAGATACAAGCTAGCTACAATAAATGAGCTTGCTAACTAAAATGGGTAACAATATCATCAGCTAGATAATACGCACCGAATGCTATGTGTAAGTGCATCTTCAAGTCAACTGAATATTTCACCATGTTATGCAGTGATGTGCTTCTGTAATTGATTTACACAATACTAAAAAAATAAAGAAATATAATAATGATACATGTTCCAAAATATAAATGAAAAGAAGGATTAAAACTTATTAGCAAGGAAAATGTTTACTAGCATAACCCATTTGAGAGTCCCCATGTGACCATCACAATTCTGATCTAGTAAATCATCATGTACCTTTTGTTTGTGGACAATTTTCACCCTTACGTGGATAAAAAAAATTCATACAACTTGAATAGTTATGAAATATAATTCCAAAAGTATGTATATTGTACAAATTATAGCTTCTGGAAAAAGAAAGTCATCAGGGTAAAATAGGTCGTCATTCTAATGATATATATGTGTGTGTGTGTGTGTGAAGAAAGTCATCAGGGTAAAATATTGTGTGTGTGTGTGTGTGTGTGTGTGTGTGTGAACATTTTCCATTATATATTACTACCAATGATGCAGTAGTAGCACCATTTCAACAGGCAATTCAAAAGCTTTCTGTTTTTAGAAGGAAAAAAATCTGCTCATAGATCAGGTGCCCATCCTAAAAAAAGGCTTTCCTAAAAATGGAGTTTACTTTGACTTGTACAACGGTTGATTATGTTCACAAAGCTCATGGATTTCTTCACATAATCTTCAACAGTCACAAAAACTCTCCATCTAAATCCCTATTCTTAGTCTGGCCAAATGGATTGGTCAGTGAACATTTTATGACTATTGAGTCAAGTCAAATGTGGAGCAAACATGTCAAGTGATAACTAGGAGGTCTACATCTGAATGTGTTAGAGATCTCGACCCCAAAGGTATTATAGTTTCCACACCTTGGGCCCTTCTCTTGATGAAATAAGTTCCATGTCCAGTGATAACTAGGAGGTCTACATGCTAAATTAAACGAGAATCTCAATTACCAGAAAAAAAAAGGTTTCAAGCTATCATATTACCTCCCAAAACAACTTCATATTCGAATTAGATGAGCAACAAATATGATGCTATGTCAAGAACCACAGTGCAAGGCAAGCAATTAAGAAAAAGAACTTATGTGTAAAGATCCTATAATCCTGGTCAATCACTCCAGAAGATGGAATCAGCTCCCCATGATATATATATATATATATATATATATATATATATATATATATATATATATATGTAATCTGCTAGTTGATGATTTTAATGGATTTTGATTAGTCTCGTATATAAACCATGCCAAAATAATGGAACTAAAACACTAAGTAAAATAAGACAGACCAACAGAATTATGACTTTATGAAGCTATTCAAAAGCCTACACAGTCACAGAAAATTCCAATAAAAATCTAAAAAGATACAAACCTTTTAAAGACACTCACAATATCTACCATTAAAGGGCGATTCCTCAAATCATACTCAAAACATCCACTGAGGATATTCTCAACTGAGGAAGGAAGGCCACTTGGAATATGGGGTTTTTCATGCTTTTCAACAACCGATTGGTATATCCCACCAACAGGACATCCGTACCAAGGTTGATTACCAGTCAACATTTCGACAATGGTGCACCCAAATCCCCATGAATCCGTTTCAAAGGATATAGGGCCTCTGACCTCTGGTTCCCATTGCTCTGGAGCCATGTAATTTGGAGTTCCAAGCCTCTGAGCCATATCTAAGTTTAAGAATGAGGAGCCAAGCAAAAGAGTGGGAATACCAACATCTCCCAAAATTGCTTGATCATTATCATTGAGAAGAACGTTAAATGGTTTAAGGTTGAGAATGAGGACTCCTTTAGAGTGAAGTTCCAGAATACCTTGAGCCAGATTGATTCCATACCTGCAGCCAGTAACATGCCCTTAGTACTATTGACCAGGTTTTTCCTCCTCGTTATATATAAAGATAAAGATAAGCATATTTCACTGGATACACTGAAAACTCATCACCTCAAAACATCATGCAATGAAATCCTTCCTTCTCTAAGTCTAGCCATCTTATCACCAATTGAACCCTCATACAAATTCATAATGACGCATATCTATGAACACAAAGAAATATGTTAGCTAGACAGAAGTTAAAAATGGTAGCTAACAATCTCCCATATATTGAACTAAATGTGCAGTCCAAGTCTAACCCTTCCATTTAAGATAGAAATTCCATGTAGCCAGCAAACGCTAGCAACTTCTTGGCACTTAATATATAATTCGTTAAATTTCTCCAATACAATCTTCATATGATCCTCTCTGATTGGATATAACATCTTAGCAGCAACTTCATGGTACTCGTCATAATCTTCAGTTGACTGATGATGAGTTGCTAGCCAAACATCACCAAAGGGGCCCCGACCAATTCTGTGTCTGAGTTTCAACCTTTCAGGTTCAATCCATGGATTTGTGCGATTGGATGAGGCTTTAACAGTTTCAAGGATGCCAGGATCATCATCCAAGAACACATACCCCAGAGAAGCAGCTGATGGAGTAGCAATGACTTCTTTAGACATTCCTAAATCTGAAGTCATAATATTCATTAAATAATTTAGCAAATTGCACAAATCCCAAGACAACTATGCAAACGTGATGATTATCATTTGAGCTTCTGAAAAAGCACACGCATACAGCATTTCATTGTTAGTTAGAAATAAGCATAATAATATAAAAGAGAAGGGGTGTACAAATAATAATTTTGCAAGTCTTGTTGTCTCACCAACAAAGACCAAATACATCTTTGTTGACTTATTTCTATGAGCAGGTATGTCAACGAATTTGCAGTACTAGTAACAAATGGGAATAGATCCTCTAATGTCATATGACCTCATATGAGACAATCTCATCTATAGACAAATCAGCAGTGATGAAAGATGAGATAAAGATAACAGTTGATTTATCTTGGCTCAGCGGTAAGCTTGCTTGCCGTGGTGTGTCACACACGAGAGAATCAGTCTCTCATATAAAAAGTAATTGTTTTTAAAGAATGTTTATTTTCCATTCCCTTCCCCAGACACTCACGAAGTGGGTATTTGAACTGGGTCAGCCCTTCTATCTATGAAAATCGTCTAACATGATCTAGTCATATTGAATCACACACGAGAGAATCCATTCATATAACAAATGTAATTGTTTTTAAAGAATGTTTATTTTCCATTCTCTATCCATTTTGGCCACAATCATACCCATAAGACAGATACAATACTAAAAATTATAGATTTGAGAATATTTGTAAATATATGACTGATAGGCAGGATTTATAGATTGATGTCAGATGCAAATTACTCTTTTCTACTACCAACCCAAATGAACCTCGTATGATATATTTAACAGTTGAACCACATATCAAAACAACAATAACAAAATCTAGGAAATGATATGATATCAAGTAGAGACAAAAAATCAGAAGAAATCAATATGAATGCAATCAGAATCAAATGAAAGTGAAGGATCACCACGAATTACCCAAAAAATAAGAAATAAAAAATCATTGACTAAACTGAGTTTGAGAAAACAATCTCTTAAACTCTTAAGTTAATTAGTACATGTTTTCAGACATTTATTTGTCAATGGTGCAACTCAAATTCTAAATAAAGCGGGCATCTGATGCTTGAATAAACCCTCCAAAAGCACCTTATGTGAGGAATTTAGCGACCTCAACTATTCAACTTTCACATAGGAACAGAAAAGCTCACTCACTCACTCACTCACTCACTCATCTAACCCCAAGCAAGTCAACACATGTATGAATTCAACTAAGTAAGTCATCATCAGCATATGCAAACTCTTCTTCACCTTCTCAGAACCAAAGAACAACATAACATAACAAAAAAATAATAAATAAAAAAGTAAATTTATACAAAAAAAATTTATTTTTACCAACCAGATAGTTCAAACAACGAAAATCCAAGAGACAAAAACAGTACAAAATTCACAGGAACTGAATATAATCAGAAGTTGACCAAACCAAAAAGGAAACAAAGTGAAATCAGAAGATGAATAAGAATAAAACCCGTAGAGTGAGTGGGAGGAGCAGTGAACGAACCAAAAGCTTGAAGAAGAGAGAATAAAGACTTAAGTTTCACACAAATTCAAAGAAAAGTTAGATAGAAAGAGAAGCGAAAAAAAAGGTGTTGTGTTGATGAAACAACCTTTGGCTTTGGAGGAATGGAATCTCGGAGAGAACAGAAAAACGAGGAATCCAATTTAGTTCTGAAGAAAGAGAACCAAATAAAATAAAAACATAAAAAGGGTAAAGTGATAATTTACTACGTTGGACCCACCGTGATGGTGACACGTTTGATTCATCGAGCTGACACGTATAATTTGGAATATTACATTCCACGCAATAAGTTCTCCCCAGTTTAACGCCGTTGCGTTTTGTCATCTATGCTATCGGAACTTGAAATTAATTATGCGAAAAAATAAATGCAAAATAAATGAAATGATGTTGCTCCCATGTATTTATACAATATGAAGTTGCATAAAATTAACTTACAAAATTTAAGAGGAGATTAAATCAATAAATTATCACTTTAAATATAAAATAATTATGTAACACAAATATCTCATGTGTTATAAGAATGTTTTCAACCTATGTAGAGAAGTTTGT
Organism: Gastrolobium villosum; assembly: GCA_032173675.1. Classification (NCBI taxonomy): domain Eukaryota; kingdom Viridiplantae; phylum Streptophyta; class Magnoliopsida; order Fabales; family Fabaceae; genus Gastrolobium; species Gastrolobium villosum. The sequence continues at coordinate 41,985 of JAVKPL010000562.1, forward strand.
ATTAAAAAAATAGTAAAAGGACTTTGAAGCCTGTCCCAAGTTATGGCCCAAAAGTAGAAACAAGTTGCAACAAAGAGAAATGTAGATCTTTCCTACGCAGATTATAAACTATTCTTTTTGTCCCTGCAAAATATTTGCTTCGTGCATTAATGAATAATGTTAATCATAGGACGCCACACGGCCACAGTACATAACAATAACTGGAAATATTTTTTATGATACATCGCCACTCAATAATTTGGTATTTTCTTTTATAATATAAATTTTTTCTTTCATTTTTTTTCATGTTATTTATTTTTACCCTCCCATTTACGTGAAGGATTATCCAAAAAAATATTGTGCCGGAGCATAAAAAAATCTCTCAACAATAACTAGTTCACATGAACAATTAGTTTATGGGTTTATCATCTATCATTTAACATGATCACCAAAAGATTTCCTACACACATAACATTTTGTGAGGCCCACAGCAAAAAAATAAAAACTCCAGCACGCAAAACGAATCTCTATAACATAACACAATCATTTTTCTTACAACATAATTTTTATAAAACCCTTAGTTTATCTGGGACAAAAAAAATCAAGTGAGGTCACGAAGCCTTAAGTGGAACTATTTGACTTTGTGCAAGGAACACCCCCAAGTCCCAACCCAACCAAAGCAGATGAGAGAGAAAAAATATAGAATCAACTTCACTTTTTTTTTTTTGGTGAAATGAGCTTCACTCTTGATTGTATATATAGAAGAAAAATATTTTCTCTTCTAACATAAGAAAATATTAACACATATATATAAATAAATAAATATATTTAGGAATTTTTTGACTTCGGTATATAACGTAGAACTCTTACTTATTATTTTATTGATTTTCGTCTATCTAATGATACAGTTGTAATTTATTTAGTTGCATCAATCAATTAATTATTAATTTTAAATAAATGATAACCGTTAGATGAACGAAAGTTAACGGCTGAAATGGGATATAAGACTTTTACATCTTACACCAGAGTCCAAAGATCACACACACACATACACATATATATATATATATATATATATATATATATATATATATATATATATATATATATATATATATAAAAGATAAATTAATTACGTAACCATCAAAATTCCATATTTTCAAATTACAATTATTATGCCATGATATAAAATTAAGTAATCATAATTTTTTTTAAATCATCTAGTATCCCGTGGTCAATGAACATTAACTAATTTGAATATAAGGCAAGCAAGATTTCAAATGTGGCAAAAAAAGTTTTATTAAGTTTTAACATAGCTACGAACTCAGGACTCGAATTCACTGTCACTAATTAAACTGAAATAATTTCCTGTCAGTAAATTAAGTAAGGGAAAGGTTATATCTATTACTTAATTTTCTTACTATTTGTTATATATATATATATATATATATATATATATATATATAAATGTTAGATCGATGGAAATCAACGGTCAAGATTTGATAGTAACAAATAGTAAGAAAATTAGATAATAAGTATAACATTTCTCATTAAGTAAACATTTACAAAAAAAAATCCGATTTATTTAGCAGGAGAACAATAGGGTAAAATGTCAAACTACACAACCATATATAATTGTCACATATATATAGACTTCATCTGTGAAACCAGTGCAATAGTTTCGTTAAAATGGTGAACCGGCCGGGAACGATTGCCATCGTCTTGTCATTCATTGTTGGAGTGATCATGTATGTAGCATTGGGTAAAAGTATTACGAGTCAAAGAAGAGTTTGTGTCACCGCCTTGCTTAGAAATATGGAAAGAAAATTTCAATACGTTATACTCTTCTATCAATATCAATCAGTGGTTGCGATTTAGATTGAGAGCGATGCCTTACGCCACATTGATCTTCATATTGGTATCCATAACCAACACAACGAATTAAATAGCACGGGGTTAAATGTATACATTTGCATTGCAACTTTTTTATTTTCCCAACCCCAAATGTAAATTTTTCCGTGAGAGCCATAAATGGTTTTGCAGGATCTCCACTCGATTTACAACTTACAACTAACCGTAACATCCAGAAACATGCATCTTTCAGTCCTTGTCATGTATCAAAAATATCGACATATATAGAAAACGCACGCAATCTCTTTCCACCGTAAATTCTGAGACCCACTTGAAATCAATGGAAAATCATGTATGAACTGTGTTTGGAATTGTTAAATCATATCCGTTAAATAAATATCGTTTAAATCCATTTAAATTTTACATATTTCTATATTTACATAATCAAAATTGAAATGATTATATTTTTTTTAATATTTGAAACAAAACGTATTATTTTTTAAGTGCATTAATTCTCAAATTGTGTGGCTCCAGCCTCCAAGCATAATAAAAGAGATGCTAGACACTAAATCAAGCAAGTGGTCGTTGGTGTTTTGCACCGGATCACTAGTTCAATTCTAGACCGATAATTATATGTAATCGTAAAATTTATATTAAAAAATTATAAACATATTCAAATATCTAAAATGATAAAAATTTCAAATATTTTAATATAAAAAATAATAAATCATATGCTATTATCCAATAAAGGATCAAACAAAGATATAATGATCGTGATACGGGACTTTAGGTTTAGAAAATGACATATCTAATTATAATTTAATTCAAGATTTTTTGTATAGTACATAATTGAGATAATATTAGTGTTGTAGGTACATAACTTATATAAGTCAATAAGCAAAAAAATTCAAATATGTCCATAATATTTTTTTTGGAAAAATGAAAAAATTTGAATTTTTTTTTGGACTGAACCGGATTATCAAATAACCGACCGGATCGCACCAATTCTAATACATGATGGGTCTGTTACTTCAACCACACCAATTATACTACCGGTTCACCGATTCCCGGATCTGTGCGATTTTAATACCACTGCTGACCAGTTTTATAATATTATTTATCTGCATTTGGAGTGAAAAATTTATATCGAATTCGTGTTCGACCAAAAACACTATCCCGTCAACTGGAATCCGATGCAGTACCTCGTAATCGATGCAATTCGACTGCATAATATGATCCAGTTTTTCCAAACAATTCTTAAAAAAAAATAGAGGAAATATAATTCACTCCCCCCTCTCTCTTTCTCTCTTTTTCCTTTCTTTCCCATTCCTTAATCTCTCTTTTAAAAAAAAAAAAAAATTCTTTGATATTTTCTGTAACCCTCAAAACATATTATTGCACACATTGTAAAGCAGGAGCAGAAGAGGATTTTGATAACAGTCTCATACATGCGATGCAAATATAGAGAGATCAGTATATAACCCCTTAAAATTAATTTTGTCTTAATACGAGGATTTCCAATTCTCCCTCTTTGTATCCTATGATGCCTATTCATGTTCCAAGATGAAAAAAATAAAAATTAATGAAAAAAAAAAAAAAACAAAGGACCTGTAATGTGCAGACTGCAATTTAAGAGTTTACAATGCATGTCCATATCATTACAGAATTGAAGTCCGAAACAGAGAAATATAATAGAATAATGGGTATTTACGAAACTAACGAGCAGGGAGAACCTTGTTAACAATGTCCTGACTGAGAGCAGCAATCTGAGAATCAAGGGACTTAATAGTCTCTTCCTTTTGTTTCTCCAAATTAGCCAAAGCCTCTTGCAATTCAGCTTCCACTTTCTGTCTACCCTCAGCGATCTTCTGATCCACCTCAGCTTGCGTTTCCTTCTTCATCTGATTCAGCGCCGCCGCTATCTCAGCAGTTGCCGCCTTCATCACCGCCGTGGCCTGCTCCTCCAGCTGCTTCACCTCCGCAGAGGTGTCCTTCACGCTGTTCAGCTTCTCACGAATTACAGCGTCCCTTTCGTCCATGAAATTCCCGAGTGGGGTAAAGTATACCTTGTCCAAGGCCACCATGAGGAGAAGGAACTCCGCCATGATGATGGGTAGGGTAAGGTTGAAGTCAAAGAGTGCGGCTTTCTCGATTTCTTCGGCGAGGGAGGGTGGTGCGGCCACCGCCAGTGGCACCGCCGCGAGGGAGAGGAGTTTGAGGGTTTGGAATGGAGATGGGATTCTGACTCTGATTTTGGGGAGTGATATGGAAGAAGCTTGTATGTTGAGGAGTTTGGGTTTGAGAGAAGTGGTGGAAACTGGAATCAGAGATTTGGTGGTGGAGGCAACAATCATGTTGGCCATGTTTGCAGGTTTGGGATGTTTGTGACACTCTGTCTCTCTCTTTGTCTTCCACACACTCAGGATTATTGTAAATGTGAAAGAAGGAAAGGAAAAGGGACTAGGATTTGGTACAAGGGCTATCCAAATTCTTTGCCACACAAATGGGTGTGGTGTTTTTTTTTTTTTTTTTTTGTGTGAGTGAATGGCCATTGAGGAGGGAATGGACACTGACAAAGGAGTGGCATGGATTTCACACGTGTGAGGAGTGGAAAAGTTTTCCCTTTTCTAAAATTTCGGGTCAAGTTTTTTAATGTCCATGTTACTTTTCTTTATTCCAAGGCCGTGTAAGTATTCCACAGCCATATTCAAGGAATAAGGGAAGGTTATGATAAGATACAAACTAAATTCAGAGGAAGTTTTTCGAAGTTCTATGGTACGTTTCCTGAAAAAGTTTAAAAGCATGAAGGTAAATAAATTTCATATGAGAATAAGCCACAGTATTTTCTCCGATGAAGACATTGACGTGTCTACCGCTGAAAGAACCAAAACACATTTAAAACTCGCCAACCGAACTATCTTTTTTGTATAGAATAAAATCACCAAAAGGAGAATGTTCAATTTCTACAGTAAAGAATTATTTCAACTCAAAATCTTAAGATATTGGATGATAACCTTTTTTTTAATGGTTTATGAGTGGCGGTGAAGATCAAACTCGTGACTTTATGATCACTGAAGCTTTGAAACCTTATAACTATTTCAACTTAAAACCTTAAGGTACTAGGTGATGACATTTTTAATAATTTATATTATTCTCTAATATCTACCATCCCAGTATCAGTGCGATCTCAATGAATGTATGCAGCAATACAAATTTCATACAAACTCCGTTTGCTAGGAATCAAAATCTTTACAAGGATATCAGCTTTTATATGTTATGAGCGTTACTGGACGTGTACAGAGGTAAGAAACAGATTTCTCCCAAATATTAATGTTGTCTCCAAGGATAATGCCGCCTCCTGCCAAAGCATACAATCCTTCTAATCTTTCTAAAACTGCTCAGTAAACATCTGGGAATCATGGATGAGTAAATCCTTTTAGTTCTAGTTTTTCTCACAACTGTCAGCGGGGTGTATGAAAACAAATCTCCCAGAAAGCCAGTTAACTTGTTCTTTACAACACGCTCTTCTTCTTTGATGCAATGCTCGATGTTCCCATTTTCTATGGCTTCATCATCAGAACCAATTTCATCATCATCACGATTTCCTTTGGGCTGATAGCTATTAACTTGAGATGACCTGCACCTTACATTTATAAACATGTGACTAGTGTAAGGACTTGTTTCAGAACAATACCATATCAACTGCATGAAATATTTATCTAAACGAAGTTCATATCCACAATTCTTCCAATGTAGAAGTAGTTTCTATATCCTTTGATTGAAAATATTAATTACTAACATAATAATCACTTGTAGGACCTCGGCAGCTCCAAATTCCTTTCTTATTTTCAACAAGGTTAAATTAAAATTTTGGTCCAATAGTTTTCATTCATTTTCAATTTAGTCCCTATAGTTTTTCTTTTCAAATTAGTCATTAAATGTTTTCAAAATAGTTCCTCCCGTAATAACATCATCAGTTAGTTAACTCTGTAAGTGTTTCTTTGTCCCGTAGGTGCTCCTTTACATACCTTTTTTTTCCCCTGTAAGACATCCAATAGGTTCCTGGAGCCTGTAGCAACTCAGTTCTCTTCAGTATGTGCTCTTTTGTTCAGTAGATGCCTTCTCTCTTTTTTCTCTCTATTTAAAATGTCCGGTAAGGACTAAATTGATGATGTTATAACAGATAATGGTGGTAGGGATAATTTTTGAAAACACTTGCAAGTAAAAAAAAAAAAAAAAAACACTTTATTTTTTTATTTGTAAGCGTGAGAACTGATTTGAAAAGTAAAAAATTGTTGGGACTAAATTGAAAATGAGTGGAAACAATAGAGATTGAAGTTTTAATTTAACCTTTCGATTATATACATTTAAAAATCACATCTACTTATTCCAATATGTGGCATGGAACTGGCTGAAGAGGTAAACTGAGGGTAGAAAAAGCAATGTAGTATGTTTAGCATATTTAAAAATAGATGCATCAGCTGCAGAACCAAGTTTCTGTTCATTTGGACTAGTAAGAGGCATTTCATATATATATTGCAGCATTTCAGCATTGTAAAAAATGAGATAAAAATTATTAGCTAGCTAGAGCTGATGTTCTATCTAGAAGTACACAGTATCTAACAGCTCAAAGAAGTAAATCAGAGATATACCCCGAATAAAAGCATCTGCACAGTAGTTAATTGTGGCAGAAAGCAGATGGAAACACAGTAATTTGCAATATGTGATAAGAAGATATAAAATAATGAGGAAAAATCAACTATTCAAGGGGCAAACTCAGATCCTTGTGTAGACCACCGTGATTTCAAATATTGTTAACTACTGACAAAGTGGTAAACGTAATGCCAAACATGTTAAAATTCAAGCATATGACAAACAGAAGATATTTCCATAAACCTTAAATAAAGATTTATGAAGAAACTGATTATTTATATCTCATTGGTTGTTTTTGACATTTTCCTGATGATATATGGACTTCCTCAACCAACTGAGGGACAGGCCAAGATCAACTAGTGCAACCTGGCAAACAACATGTTGGTGCCCTGGATCACGCAGGAAACAGAATAATATTTGCATAATTATCAAAAGAGACCATGGAAAATTTTTACCTCCTGTGTTGTTTCAAATGGACAACTCGTTTCTTCAACCGCTTTCTTTGAATACCCCAACTGTTTGAGACATGGCGGATGAAACGAAGCTATACATACAAAACAAAATAACTAAAATGAGCAACAGACTTCTAACTAGAACACAATATAGCAGTTATGCAAAAGGAGAAGCAGTCCTTAATAACAATGATGGGATACTTGGTTCTTAACTTTGACAACTGATAAGAAACTAGAACAAGAGCAAATTAAATTCAAATGGGCTTCAAATTTCCTTTCCCATACACCAGTTGCAGAAAACAACCAGGAAATACTACTGAAACCATAAAATGCTAGAAAATAAAACAAATCTCAAAGTTACCAACCCACCAACTATATGAGACTTGGAATTTAGACTTACTTTTGCAATTATAGGCAGATTGTATTTTACCCTGATTAAAGTCACATGATTCACAAAATTATCATCAAGCTTTCTCTTTCAAAAACATTGATTATAAACTAACTATTATGTCTATTCACATCACCTTTTGGATAATAATTTCACATACAAATACATGCATGGAACTTGTCAATGCACTATACAAAGAACCTCCATCTGCAACTTTTCCATCCCCACATATTAATCTTCTCCCAAATCCAAACAAGAACAAATTACAAACAGATATGTTTGATGACAAAAACAAATATCTACAGACTCCACGTTCCGTGTGCAAGAGAAATGGGCTACAGGAAAACATGGATTCAATTTGGATAATTCAGCAAAGAATTACACTAAATGGTATAGGTTTAGATCAAACTGGCAGTTCAATAAATCTAAAAGCCTTAAAAGTTACAAACCTGATCACCATCCTTGATGCCATAATCTCTAAGATAATCCTTCTCTACAACTAGCTTCTGTCCATCATAGCTTAAGCAAAATTGCCCCCATACATGCGGCCTTCACAACCCAACGTAATAAATAAATAAATAACCATATACAAAATCAGACTTTTACGACATAAAAATCCACAGAAAAACATGCTAAAAAAAATATACAGATTAGTAGACTATGGTCTGAAAAGAGTTGAGTAATAATAATAATAATTAATTAATACAGTAACACACCATGAGATTGTTCCTGGCCCCTTCTGAGGCACGTGACTAAACACAGCCTCCACTGCGTCCTTAAGTTCCGCAATAGTTGCAATCTTCCGCAATATAAAACCCATTAAATAACAGTGTTATTCGGACATACAAGTTGAACTCGGAAACAGGTCCAGCAGTCATGCGGGCGATCTGAGTGCTATAGTTTATATAATAGATCGGTTGAGCTCATGAATCGGAATTAACTTGTGGAATTACAAGGCTCTAAAAGAGAATCATGCCATAAAATGAAGGAGAGACGAACAAATTGGGTGTAAAAATTCCATCCTGAATGCATTGTCTAGTGGAGGAGATTAAATATTACCATTGTATCTTTAAATGCAAGATCATCAATTAGTATGTTAATTATTTTCTTAAACCCCAATGGACCTATTTGATTGAACTTAGTAATCCAATAACCGAGTACTCTAACAAGTTTTATAATATTATTTATGTGCATTTGGAGTGAAAATTTTTGGGGAAACTTCAAAAACTCCTGTAAATTTTCTGAATTATCACTTACCCCTCATAAATTTTTTGAATTATGTACAGCCCTATTTAATTTTTTTTTTATCACTTATCCCTGATTTAAAATTTTTTATCATTTACCATTCACCTAGAGGATAAATGATAAAAAAAATTTAAGTCAGAAGAGTAAATGATTAAATTTTTTGGGAATGTGATAAATGATTACGATGAAAGTTATGGGATAATTTTGCACTTTTGCTAATTTAATATCGAATTCGTGTTCGAACAAAAACACTATCCCGTCAACTGGAATTCGATGCAGTACCTCGTAACCGATGCAATTCGACTGCGTAATATGAATCCAGTTTTTCCAAATAATGCTTAAAAAAATAGAAGAAATATAATTCCTTTGCCTCCCCCTCCCCCCTTTTTCCTTTCTTTCCCATTCCTTACTCTCTAATAAAAAATAAAAAAATCTTTGATATTTTCTGTAACCATCAAAACATATTACTGCACACATTGGAAAGCGGAGCAGGCAGAGGACAATTATTGCAATGCTTTGGGGTGGCTTTTTTGATTATAGTCTCATAGCCCTTAAAATTAATTTTGTTTTAATATTGTATTTCCATTTTTGCCCATTGTACCCTATGATTCCTATTCATCTTCCAAGATGACAAAAAAAAAACCTGTAATGTGCAGACTGCAATTTCAGAGTTTACAATGCATGTCCTTATCATTACAAAATTGAAATCCAAAACAGAGAAATACAATAGAGTCATGGGGATTTATGAAACTAACAAGTAGGGAGAACCTTGTTGACAATGTCCTGACTGAGAGCAGCAATCTGAGAATCAAGGGACTTAATAGTCTCTTCCTTTTGTTTCTCCAAATTAGCCAAAGCCTCTTGCAACTCAGCTTCCACTTTCTGTCTACCCTCAGCGATCTTCTGATCCACCTCAGCTTGTGTTTCCTTCTTCATCTGATTCAGGGCCGCCGCTATCTCAGCAGTTGCCGCCTTCATCACCGCCGTGGCTTGCTCCTCCAGCTGCTTTACCTCTTCAGAGGTGTCCTTCACGCTGTTCAGCTTCTCACGAATAGCAGCATCCCTTTCGTCCATGAAATTCCCAAGTGGGGTGAAGTATATCTTGTCCAAGGCCACCATAAGGAGAAGGAACTCCGCCATAATGATGGGTAGGGTCAGGTTGAAGTCAAAGAGTGCAGCTTTCTCGATTTCTTCAGCAAGGGAGGGTGGTGCGGCAACTGCCAGTGGCACCGCCGCGAGGGAGAGGAGTTTAAGGGTTTGGAATGGGGATGAGACTCTCACTCTGATTTTGGGGAGTGACATGGAAGCTTGTATCTTGAGGGGTTTGGTTCTAGGAGAAGTGGTGGAAACTGGGATTAGAGATTTGGTGGAGGAGGCAACAATCATGTTGGCCATGTTTGCAGCTATGTTTGTGACACTCTATTTGTCTCCCAGGCACTGAGGATTTTTGTAAATGTGAAAACAAGGAGAGGAGAGTAAAATAGACTAGGATTTGGGACAAGGCTATCCAACTTCTTTGCCACACAAATGGATGTGGTGTTTGTGTGTGTGAGTGAATGAGGTTGGAGGCTGACAAAAGAAGGGACATGGATCTCATGTGAGGAGTGGAAAAGTTTCGCCCTTTTTAAAATTAGGGTCAGTTCCAGTCTTTTGTTGAATGCAGCGGCCCATCCACCAGGTTTAATCTTTGCAGGCCCAAGTTGTCTAATGTCCATGTTACTTTTCCTTAATCCAAAGCCATGTAAGTATTCTGTACCAAAAAAAAAAAGGCAAGTAATTATTCCAAAAGCCAAATTCAAGGAATAAGGGAAGGATAAGACAAGATATAAAAATTGGATTAGGATTTTAAAAATTATTTTGAGATAAATTTTTTATAAATTTTAAAAGATTACCTAGAATTATAATAAATTTAAAGACATTTTCATTAAAAAACTTTTTTCACTGTCAAGATTTTATAAAATTGAATTTTAAAATTTTTTAATAGAATTTATAAGATTTGAAAAAATAATATGGATTTATAAGATTTAAAAACATATGAATTTTTAATAAATATTAAAAAATCAAGAGTTAATAAAAAAAATAACAAAAAAGTACAATGATATTAATAAATAAAAAACTAATATAATGCAAGAAAATCTTCAAAGAAATGTCTACCACAAAAACATTTAGGGAGTCAGAATTCAGGAGTTGGCCTAACCATCCATAAATATTTAATTTCCTCTAATTTCTCATTAATAAATATTTTAGCAATATAAGTTTTCTATAACTAAAAATTAATGAAATGTTTTGGGCATACTTTTATAGTAGATGATTATATCTTTTATAGTGGAATTTTGTCATTGAATTTTTGTGAACTACTTAACTTGATAAAATATATGATATACACTTGCAAAGTACATGATTAAAATTCATATTTTTTGTATCTCCTTATTTATTGGTTATGATAAAAACATGATATATATCATGCAAAGTATAGCATCCACGATATTTTTATCTTTTTACTAATTGATTATTAATTAATATGTCAAAAAATGAGATCAATAAAAATTATAATTAAAAAACAAATTTAAGACTTTTTTCAAAGAATGATAATTAATTATTGAGTAAATTGATATTGGCCCCTAATTTATCATTCAATATTGTATTTATTGGACAGGATAACACAATATTATATCCTATAAAACGATTTTTTTCCTTATGAATATTGAAATTCTCTCTCTGATTGTGTGCCTAATATGATGCATAAAAAGTCTTGAGAAAATTTTATCTAACAATATACTATTTATTAAACATGTTTATCATCAACGTATTACCAGGGCTATGATAAATATATCACAAAAAAATAAAATGGAACACATTATTAGAGATGACATCACAACCATAAATCATCAATTATGAGAGTAAGAACATATATTGACATTGAAAAAAAAAAAAAAAAACTAAGGTAGATTGTGAGACACTCTGATAGAAAATCTCATAAGTTATGGTGAGATTATGAAAAAGACATGTTATTTATACTTCTCATTAAAAACTCTTACAAAATTCATACTAACAAAAATTCATTAAAATCGTCAAATTTTTTAATACTACAAAATTATTTTTCCTTTGTTTAAAATATTGATTGAATACCAATAGATTTGGACAAATTCTGAAATAATCTTTTAAAATTCTAATCGAATATTACGTGATTTTTTTTTTTCAATCCTTTAACATCCTAATTAAATACCAATAAATTTCTTTTCCAAAAATAATTCAATAAAATCCTTTAAAATCTCAATTCAATACACAAGGTTTTCAAAGTTCTATGGTACGTTTCCTGAAAAAGTTTTAAAGTATGAAGGTAAAAATAAATTTCATGTAAGAATAAACTACAGTATTTTCTCCGATGAAGACATTGATGTGTCTAACCCTGAAAGAACCAGGGCACATTTAAAACTCGCCAACCGAACCATCTTTTGTATAGAATAAAATCATTAAAAGGAGAATGTGCAATGTCTACAATCCCAATATCACTGCCATTTCAATGAATGCAGCAATACAAATTTCATACAAACTCTGTTTGCTAGGAATCAAAATCTCTACAAGGATCGCAGCTTTTATATGTTATGAGCGTTACTGGATGTGTTCAGAGGTAAGAAACACATTTCTCCCAAATATTGATGTTGTCTCCAAGGATAGTGCCGCCTCCTGCCAAAGCATACAATCCTTCTAATCTTTCTAAGAGTGCCCAGTAAACATCTGGGAATCATGGATGAGTAAATCCTGTTAGTTCTAGTTTTTCTCATAACTGTCAGCGGGGTGTATGAAAACAACTCTCCCACGAAGCCAGTTAACTTGTTCTTTCCAACACGCTCTTCTTCAATGCAATGCTTGATGTTCCCATTTTCTATGGCTTCTTCATCATCAGAACCAATTTCATCATCATCACAATTTTCTTTGGGCTGATAGCTATTAACTTGAGATGACCTGCACCTTACATTTATAACATCTGGCTAGTGTAAGGACTTGTTTCAGAACAGTAACATATCAATCTGCACGAAATATTTATCTAAACGATGTTCATATCAATATTTCTTCCAAAGTAGTAGTAGTTTCTATACCCTTTAAAAGAAAGTACTAATTGCTAACATAATCATTTGCAGGACTTCAACAGCTCCAAATTCCTTTCTTATTTTCAACAAGGTTAAATTAAAATTTTGGTCCAATAGTTTTCATTCATTCTCAATTCAGTGCCTAAGTTTTTTCTTTTTAAAATAGTCATTACACTTAAAAATATTTTCAAAATAGTCCCTGCCATTATAACCCGGTCAGTTAGTTAACTCTGTAAGTGTTTCTTTGTCTCGTCATTCATTCTCAATTTAGTCCCTATAGTTTTTCTTTTCAAATTAGTCATTAAATGTTTTCAAAATAGTCCCTCCCGTTATAACATCATTAGTTAGTTAACTCTGCAAGTGTTTCTTTGTCTCGTAGGTGCTCCTTTACATACCCTTTTTTTCCCCGTAAGACATCCAATAGGAGCTCCTGTTCCTGTAGCCTCTAGGTAGGTACTCAATTATCTTCAGTATGTGCTCTTTCCTGTAGCTCTCTCTTTAAAATGTCCAGTAAGGACTAAATTAATGATTTTATAACGGATAACGGTGGTAGGGATAACTTCTGAAAACATTTGTTAAGTGTAAAAAGAAAACCCTTTTTTTATTTGTAAGTGTGAGAACTGATTTGAAATGTAAAAACTGTAGGGATTAAATTGAAAATGAGGGGAAACAATAGAGACTGAAGTTTTAATTTAACCTTTCGATCATATGCATTTAAAAACAACATTTATTCCAATATGTGGAATGGAACTGACACAAGAGGCAAACTGAGGGTAGAAAAAGCAATGTAGTATGTTTAGCATATTTAAAAATAGATGCATCAGCTCCAGAACCAAGTTTCTGTTCATTTGGACTAGTAAGAGGCATTTCATATATTGCAGCAATTAGTATTGTAAAAAATTGAGATAAAAATTACTAGCTCGTTATAGCTGATATTCTATCTAGAAGTACACAGTATCTAACAGCTCAAAGAAGTAAATCAGAGATAAATGCCTAATAAAAGCATCTGCACATTAGTTAATTGCAGCAGAAAGCAGATGGAAAAGCAGTAATTTGCAATATGTGATAAGATGATATTAAATAATGAGGAGAAATCAAGTATTCAAGGGGAAAACTCAGATCCTTGTGTAGACCACCGTGATTTCAAATATTGTTAACTACTGACAAAGTGGTAAACGTAATGCCAAACATGTTAAAATTCAAGCATATGACAAACAGAAGATATTTCCATAAACGTTAAATAAAGATTTAAGAAGAAACTGATTATTTATATCTCATTGGTTGTTTTTGACATTTTCCTGATGATATATGGACTTCCTCAACTGAGGGACAGGCCAAGATCAACTAGTGCAACCTGGCAAACAACATGGTGGTGCCCTGGATCACGCAGGAAACAGAATAATATTTGCATAATTATCAAAAGAGACCATGGAAAATTTTTACCTCCTGTATTGTTTCAACTGGACAACTCGTTTCTTCAACCGCTTTCTTTGAATACCCCAACTGTTTGAGACATGGCGGATGAAACGAAGCTATACGTACAAAACAAAATAACTAAAATCAGCAACAGACTTCTAACTAGAACACATAATAGCAGTTACGCAAAAGGAGAAGCAGTCCTTAATACGCAAAAGGACAACAGATAAGAAACTAGAACAAGTGCGAATTAAATTCAAATGGGCTTCAAATTTCCTTTCCCATACACCAGTTGCAGAAAGCAACCATGAAATACTACTGAAACCATAAAATACTAGAAAAGAAAAGAAATGTCAGCGCTACCAACCCACCAACTAGATGAGACTTGAGATTTAGACTTTAACTTTTGCAATGATAGGCAGATTGTATTCTATCCTGATTTAAGTGACATGACCCTCAAAATTATCATCAAGCTTTCTCTTTCAAAAACATTAATTATAAACTAACCATTGTCTATTCACATCACCATTTGGATAATAATTACACATACAAATACATGCATGGAACTTGTCAATGCACTATACAAAGAACCTCCATCTGCAACTTTTCCATCCCCACATATTAATCTTCTCCCAAATCCAAACAAGAACAAATTACAAACCAATATGTTTGATGACAAAAACAAATATCTACAGATTCCACGTTCCGTGTGCAAGAGAAATGGGCTACAGGAACACATGGATTCAATTTGGATAATTCAGCAAAGAATTACACTAAATGGTATAGGTTTAGATCAAGCTGGCAGTTCAATAAATCTAAAAGCCTTAAAAGTTACAAACCTGGTCACCATCCTTGATGCCATAATCTCTAAGATAATCCTTCTCTACAACTAGCTTCTGTCCATCATAGCTTAAGCAAAACTGCCCCCATACATGCGGCCTTCACAACCCAACGTAATAAATAAATAAATAACCATATACAAAATCAGACAACAGATTATAGAAATCAAGTAATCTTAGGAACTGCAGAATAAAAAACAATATCATCCAACTTCTGATCCATGAGTTCAAAAAGGGAAAAAAAATAAAAATCCAGCATGTCTATCCAACTTGGAAGTATTTAACAATTATGAATTTTACGACATAAAAATCCACAGAAAAACATGCTAAAAAAAATATACAGATTAGTAGACTATGGTCTGAAAAAAGAGTTGAGTAATAATAATAATAATTAATTAATACAGTAACACACCATGAGATTGTTCCTGGCCCCTTCTGAGGCACGTGACTAAACACAGCCTCCACTGCGTCCTTAAGTTCCGCAATAGTTGCAATCTTCGAAACTTGGATATCTGTAAAACGCGAAGAAACTCTCTTGCATCGCATCAATTTACAAAAAAAATAAAAAATAATAATAATTACCGAAGCAAGAGCCGTCCAATTTGAGAACGGAGAGTCTGAAGGGTTGGGAAGGAAGCCTATCGTAGAAGAAGCTTTTCCTGGAAAAGATGCCATCGATGATTGCAAGTGTTGGAAATTGCATCGCTCGTGATCGTCGATGGCTTTTCTCGTTGGTCACTATCAACATAGTCTCAGGCTCCGCCATAGCTTAGAGCTATGAAGGTAGTATGTGGTAGGTGTCTCTCTCTCTCTGTAGCGCAGGGTGAAGAAGCGAGTTATGTAGGCATGGAGAAGGTGTTTATGGAAGGGAGAAAACGGTGAGATTCTTGGAGCACAGAAACACGCATTGTGTAAATGGAGTTAGGAACTGTGGTGCTGCTTCTGTCGGGGAGATTCCAGTTCCAGAGAGATTGCTTCGAGTCTCAATGTAGAGAGAGAGAAGCTTAATGGAGAAGGAAGATTACCGTTAGACGCGCCGTACAGAACATTCTCTTAGTGGGCTTAGCCTTGGGCCTCTCCCTCTATTAATTACCTATCTATATATATAATTATCTCATTTTACGTGAGATAATTATCTCATGCACAGTACATAAATTGGAAGTGAGATCTATTTTAAATTTTTTCTCTCTTTATTATTCTCTCTCCTCTCTCTTTTCATATGTGTGTAAGAGATTATTATTTATTTCTTTGGTAAGTTGTAAGAGATTATTTTTCTCATGTTAAATGAGAAAAACAATCTCATATATATGTATATATGGGTTTTATAAGAGTTATGTTGTAAGAAAAATGATTGTGTTATGTTATAGAGATTCGTTTTGTGTGTCAGATTTTTTTTTGCTGCGAGCCCCACAAAATGTTGGGTGTATAAGAAATTTTTTATGATCATATGTTAAATGATAGATGATAAACTATATATATATATATATATATATATATATATATATAGGGGAAAAAGGAAAAAGTTACTTTAGATAACTTTGCTAAAGTTCATTGAAACGACGTCGTTTTGTGAAAAATAAAAAGATTAGAATAATAAAGATTTTTATAACCCTGAAATAAATTAAAATTACAAAAACACAAGGGAATACATTGCCCCAAAAACGTCGTTTTGGCAAAATAAATAGATAACTTTATAAAAACTTTAGAAAAAACAAACCCATATATATATATATATATATATATATATATATATATATATATATATATATATATATATATATATATAAAGCATCTTCTTAAAATGGATAATTTAAAGGAAAAAGGAAAAATGTATCATTTTCTTCGTGCTAGTGCTAGGGATTCGATGAAGCACCTATGTCTTAAAAGTGAATATTTTGATTTTTAAATTGCAAATAAATTCCTATGGAATCCAAAGGAATACATTAAAAAAATTATCTTCAAAATAAATTTAGAGGTATAAATTGGCTGAGATGAGTTACACTTTAATTTAAATAGACCATCCTTATATAAAATATTCTGAATCTGATTTTACCCATTAGTGTGGGGTAAATTAAATTATAGACTTGATCTAATCTATATTAAAAATTCAAAAGACTTGGCCTGAGCTTCTTATTTTATTTAAGTCTATCAAGTCTTCAATACTTATTAAGAATTATAAAAAAATAGATAAAATAATATTATTTTATTAATTAAATTAATTATGTTATTTAATATTTATTTTAATTTAAATAAATAAATAATACAATATAAATATAAGCTGACCTATGGACTTGTGGTTTAGGTCTTGGATAAGAATAAGTTTAGGGCATGTTTTCTAAACGAGTTCTTTTTAAGATCTGAGTTGGTACTGCATTAAGAACCCAATAAAGCTCAATCACTTTCAAACCAGCCTTCCATTTATTACAACCATAATCAGAAAATTTTGCTAAAGGAATAATTTTCTTAGGTTACTTTAACTTAAATGTATTTGGAACTGGAGGAGGATATTTTTACTACCAAAATTTTCTACTACTAACTTACTACCTATCTAATCACCATTGAATCAAAGAGAGAGAAAGTTAAAAAAAATTGAAAAAAGAGAAAATATTAATCCAATGGTTATTAGATAGGTAGTAAGTTGGTAGTAGAAAATTTTGGTAGAAGACTTATAGCACTAATCACTGACTCAAAAGTACAAACGGGTCTCATCATTAATTGTTTTCTCTTTCTTCATTTTTTTTATTTCATGATTTATAAATGGGTTTTATAAGAGTTATTTTATAAGAAAAGTGATTCTGTAATATTGTAGAGATTCGTTTTGCGTACCTTAATTTTTATTTTATTTTATGTTTTAAAAAATGTGGACCCCATAAAATATTATGTGTATAAGAAACTTTATTGTGTCATGTACAAGAATAAAACGAAAACCTTTAATAAATTAGTTGTAGATGAGTTTTGGTTTGCAGAAATTATTTTCCCTTTACTAAATGGGATAAATAACAATAATATATCAAATCAAATTTGATCTGATGTAGATTAAGCAGTAGACTTGATTGACCCATTTGCATTTATATTTGAAATTAAATAAAGAAATCTAAATATGCTTAAATAGAACAAAAGAATATTTGAAATTTTATTTAATAAAAAAATAATGTAATATTTTTTTAAGAAATAGCAAAATAAAAAACTAAATCAATAAGACTAAGGTAACGATTAGAAATAATTTGCATCAAATTGTATGTTTCAAAATACGGTACAAAGATCAAATTGTTACCTTTTGACAAAATATATATGGGTAATATTTTATGTAACAAAAAAATAATGTAATATTTTTTTTAAAAGCAAAAAAAAAAAGAAAAAAAAGTGGCACGATTTTTAAAGTGAGAGAAAATGAGATAACTACATCATATACAATGAAAGTAGTATTTCCCAATATATATTTCGGAAGTTAAACTTTTTTTTGCGCCACATTTAAGTCTCGCTAATATCGTTTAGCGGGACCACTTTTTGTCTGGCTCAGTAAAATAGTCTGGCCGGCTCAATTTGCGTGACCCATAGTCCTACGAACGCGACTAGTATGCTACCACGTGGAAGATGATAAAGGGTCAAATAGGAAAATCAATTGCATTGCACAATGGCATGAAGCACTCAAAACTTTGCAATAGGGAATGTGATGGAAACAAAATGGTGTGCGTCAATTTAAGCATGATATCAGAGAGTTTACAAAGGTATTGGAAACACAGGATTTGGAAAAACATTACGCATTAATTAATTGCATGGATATTCTAAGAAAATGGCAACCGGTGGTTCATGGAACCTTTTAAGTTTGGGTAAGTGGAGGTTATACTTACTACAGTTTTTTCTTATTACCTTAATATTAAATTATTAATTTCCGTTAATCTAATGATTGTAATTTATTGAATCATACTTATTAATTAATTATTAATTTTCAATAAATTATAATCGTTAAATTCACGAAAATCAACGGTTAAATTTTAGTAATAAAAGATAATAAAAAAAAAAATCAACATGTATTATGAATGTCGCAAATATAAATATTTGTATATCTTCTACGTAGGGTTGGCAAAACGGGCCAATCTGGCCTGGCCTAACCCGCATTCAACCTCGAAAAAAGCGAGCCGGGTTAGAGTTGGCTCGAAAAAAAAAACGAGCTAGAAAACCAAACCCGACCCGAGTCGGGTTAGAGTTGGCTCGCAGGTTGGCTCGTGGGTTGACTTGAAAAAATAGCTCGCAAATTTGCTCGAAAATTACTCGTGGGTTGACTTGTTTTAAACTTATTTAAATGACCATGTAGTATTAATGCATCAGCTATGTGGCTTCCATTAGCTTAAACAAAGGGTTACAAAATGAGAAATTAAAGTAAAATATTTTAGTTTCGAATTTTCTTTACAATAAATTTGCATAACATCAATAAACAATCAGAACTACTTGCTACCAAATGGATAAGATATTTGAACCAAACATAACCAGCACAACCTAACAATATAAAAATGATAAGGATGTGAGAAGATTAAAGACTTAAGTTTAAAGAAGGAAGAAAAATGATTCCAGCATGTGAGTTTTATCCATTATGTGGCAAAAAAGGATTCCGCTGGGGTTAGTGTGGCATTTTGATATATCATTTGCCAAATCATCATGGCACTTCAATATTTGTGTCTCAAAATACCATCATTGTTTATTTAAAAAAAATATTCTCCATTAAATGTACAAAAATATAATAAAGATTGCTCAAAACTTGCAAGAGCCTATGGGTGCGCCCCACCAAACAAAAACAGCTTTTCTGCTAAATGCTTGTTATGAACTTTTATAAACACAAATTTACCTAATTCAAACAAGCACAAGAGAAAGTTGGTCTTCATTTTAATCGGTATTTTGAAACCAGAAAGAAAGGTAGAGAGAAAGAGAGAGAGAGGAAGGGGGGTTAAAATGAATTGGCAAATTTAATCTCCGAAAATTTCTCTCTCCACTATGGATTTGCTATAAAAATACAGTGCTCCATAATAGTTACAACGAGAGGGCTGCACAAGATTCATCAAATGCAATGGGTGAACAAACTACTAAATCAACAAAAGTTTGAATACACTAGAGCCATGAGTCTGATTCTCCAGAAAATGTTTGTATGTCAACTTGTCACTCAGCAAAACTTCCGATCACAAATTCCATAGATCCGAGTTTGATTGAGATTCTTCTCCCTTTTAAAGGGATGCAGTGATGACCAGTTGACTGAAGCAAATGGCTTTCCCTAATTGGAAAAAACTTCATATAAAGGACTTGAGCAAGTTATTTACCAATGAGCTTATAGTAGGCGTATAAACCAGAGCCAGCAAAACCCAGAAATTGACCAGTTACATTCCACTGAAACCAAATCAAAACACATTATATAAACAGTAAAAATATACTCAATTGTTCTACCAATATATCTATACACATATACTCTATCTGGAACAAAAGTAAGGACAAGAGCACTCACAAAATCAAATGGTAGCCCACCAAAAATTATCCAGCCAAGGCCAATAGTAAACAGATCCTAGACATCAATACACAATAATTAGAATTCAACCATAAGACTATATATAACAATCATGACATCAATATGAACAAATAATATCATATCATATCATATAAAGGAATAAAGGAGTGCAAGTCGGACTCCATGGCATTATGTGGAAAAGATACATTCTTAATCCAATTAAAACCAATATATCATGTTAATTCAGTGTGACGTCCTCTTTAAAGGTTTCCAATGTCAACTATATATCATAAGCCTAATCGATCAGAAACAATTATTCTGCAATAAGATCATAAGTTCTATTTCTTATTCCCGTATTTTCTTATCTTCACGAGTTACTACTAACTACATACTTGATACAAGGAAGATTATTTTCAAAGAAAATCACCAAATTAAGCTCATTTCTTCACTTCCAAAAATGTTTGCAAGCGAAACTACTGCCACTGCATGTAAATCTCTCTCTCTCTCTCTCTCTCACTTCCTCATATGCATCAATTTCCACAGTCAAACTAACAGTTGATTACACTCAGTCTCTCGTGATACCAAAAATGCATTGGGAGATCCGAAATTCCAAATATTAATAGCCAAAAAGTGTACCAATGTACCCAGTTCTCCCCCTATATTAGTAAACTTTGTAAAACTCTATTCCACACAACCAGCCCTTGCACAGAAAAGTCCATACTAAGTTAACATCCTGAAATCGAGGCCTTATAGTATCATCAGTGCCAGCCAGTAAATCATAGGTGAATTATTCATGCAAATTAAAACAACTAGAAGGTGAACAAACCTTCAGATTGCCACAAATTGTCTGTGTCACAGCTGAATTTAGAGTTGTATTCAGAAAAATACAGTAATTCAAGAAGAAAGCCAGCATGCAGGAAAAAAGCAAAATAACCTGCCAATGAATAAAAGAAACATATAAATATTACAACTTGTCATAATTTAAAATTCAGAGGAAACCAGTTTTGAAGCTTTATGCTGATTGTTAATTTGTTATAGACAGAAGGCAATTGCTTCTTTATGAACAAAAATGTGAGCCTTCTTTTATTTGCAAGAAAAATTGTACACAACTTTCACCTCATCAAGGCAAATAAATTAAAGAAAGACTCAAGACAGACAAGGAACATAGCCCGTTAATTGCAATAAAAGAACATTGACGTACTTTCTATCTAGTTTGGAAAGAAGATTTCCTACAAGTTAAACAGACATAACAATTTTTTTTTTTTGTTACATTGGAGGTGCAAGCACCTGGACAGGGGAGGGAGAGAGGTGGCCTAGTAGAGGATACCCACTTAGGCCAGTGCCCATTGAGCTACAAGTTTGTAGGCGAAAAAAGACATCTGAAACTTATATGGGTTTTACTTTATATTTGGAAAACATGAGATTTTAGGGTTATCTGAACTGGTCGGTTCAAGTCAGTTCTTAAACCATGGTTATATTTATATGATGGATAAAATATCAAAAACCACTTGTGGTTTGACCCCTTACACTTTGGCCAAATTGTGGTTTAAAATGTGCCACATTACCTCCTGTAGTTTGTCACATCTCACATCAGCAAATTCCCATCAACATTTTAACAGAATAGATGTGGAACACATGAAAGCCTATCAGGTTTGGTCCATTTGCAATTTTCCCTATGTTGTTTATTCTGTTAGCAGATAACTCCCTTTCCTTCAGAAAGTGGCTGAAAATAGCACAGGGTAGCCAAGTGCAAAAGCAGGAGAGGGTACTTGCTTTTAATCTCTACATTATTTACTCCAGATAGAGACTTAAATCCCCATTAACATCCCAAGAATAAGTACCATATTTCTTTTGGCCAGTAACCAAGGAAGGTCCAACGATGAATACTTCTACTTTTTTAAGGAGAAAAGTTCAAGCAGAACTTACAATAAAACCAGGAGAGAAGAGATAAGGAAAATTGATTGTTGTCTTCAAGTCACCACGAATAAATGTCCAGATAAGCAAAACTGGCCCACATATAATACCTATAATACAATAGAAAAGTATTTCAAATAATCAGCTTACTGTTGCACCACTTACCGTTAAATGGCCGACAATTTTTTTTATCAGATAAGAAAGTTCAATAGGTCATCATACAATCTATCAGCTTACCATTGCACCACATAAGTCCAAAGCTATTAAGACCACTAGTTTTTCCTGAGAAAAAGACAATACCAAATAAATCAGAAAATGCAGGCTAACAAGGAAAAAAGGTATAAAATTTCAACTTTATATGAGAGTGAGAGAATAGGAATACAACCAATGCGGGCTATGGTTGCAAGATATATTGCTGTAGTGATGTTTGCCATGAAAACAAAGGCATAGCCATAAGCATCAAAAGAGAGGTCCCGTGCTCCCGCAACAAATGCACCAAAGACAATCAAGCCAACACTGATAACAACCTTATAAATTTCAGTTAAATGAAGGAATCAGGCAGATGCTCGTTCAAATAACAAAAAGGACAGTGAACCAATTGTGTTATTTTTAACACAGATGCATATCAACTTCTCCTTTTAAAAGTTCATCCAGCGGGAACATCTGCCAAGACCTAATTTCCAAGGTACCATACATAGATTGCATATACTAAGTGTGCTGCAGAACATATCCCAAACTCATAATGGCTCATTTCCCTATTTCTCAATAAATGGAGAAGTATCTTTGTCTTGGATAGGTAGTTTGGAAGTAGAGCATTTTTTTCAACTCCAATGTAAGTTGGAGATGGATAAAAAGAAAAGAAACTATACTGAGAGACATCATCATAATATGTCAACCTTGTGGAAATTCTGCACATTTATTTTTACTCATTTACACAAGCTGATTGAAAAATGATTTACATAAGACGATGAGTAAACAACTTAACGCAAAATGATAAACTCACATTGTTCAATAAAGTTTATTACATCAATTACTGTTTATTCAATATATATTCTTTTAATGATTTGAACACCACAATATAAAAGTCTTTCATTCTTTTTAAACGAACAGCACTCAGAAGTCCAATACCTCTGTAGCATGTGACTCTTTCATTCAACAAATACCAATAGCTAGATTTTTCTCAACGTGCAGAGTAAGGCATCCGTTGCCAAAGTTTTGTTTTAGTTTTTGTGTTGTTTTTTCATTTTTTTTATTTTTTGACAGAACACTTGATAAAATAATAAATCAGCAATTACAATGAGAACTTGCATGTTTAAATGCAACTATTCAGCTTAAATTGTTCTTTTATTGTTAGAGACGTAATACAACTATTCATGGGTCTTCACCTCCCAACTTAAGCTTTCGAGATGATTGATTCATGATATAATTCCAGAGCCTCCAGCAACCAGGTGTTTGATCACTGGCACCCCCCATTCTTTTAAATAGTCAAATTTCAGAAGATGGTAAAAATGGGCGAGTGCATTATTCACCATTTAAGTCCAAAGGACTCTTGCATGAGACGGCATGTTAAAAACATTATAAAGTCATCCATGAGCCTTTCCCTAATAGCTTAAGTTTTTGGGAAAGTTTGTTCATGACATTTATAATCATCAAGTTGCTAATGAACATTTCCATACCACCTATTCAAATTATATATTCCCACAATAAATGATAGCAAAGGTCCAAAGGACCTTAAGATGAATCTGTATATATAAATATAATAAGGGAGTTTATTACTCCCACATTAAATTACACATTTTAGATATGTTACTAAGTTTTTAGGAGCATGAATCAAAGACTTATTTGAACAAAATATGGCATACTGCAGGTCATATCATGCAATGGAGCGAAAGCAATTTACCTGAAAATGACAGAGTGCGTGTACCTCTGCCCCACCAGAACAAACTCTACAAGCATTGTAAATACCACGGTGGTCCTCCTAAGAGTAGTGTACATTGGAACATTTACTCCACGAATAGACTCCATGGTGACTAGCTAAGGAGAAGTACAGATGTGAATAAAAAAATAAAAAAAATAAGAAAATAAACAATTAAGAGTTTGTCCTATTGGGGTGAGGGGGGAAAAGGGCATACCATGTAAAGTAAATATGCTCCCGACAGAGGAAGAGTGTGCTTCAAGGTCTTCAGTGATACAAACTTTGTTGAGTTATCTGATATATGTAAAGATTCACCAGTGGTGAAAGAAATTATCCTCCAACGCCTCAATACATAGAGAAAACAACATGAACATACCATCTGCAGCAAAAAGAAGCATAGAAGCATTATTAAAAATGTGAAATGGATCAAGTGGATCTTTATCACAATAGATTGGTAATTGGTAATTGGTAAGGCCTCAAAGGTCAGTGTAGAGACAGCGTAGCATCCTATAATTTTAGCTTCAAAATAATTCCTTTCTACCTCTCCTCAAATGCAAGCAATTCAAACTCTTTTTGTCATGCCTTGTTTCTTCAATTAAGTTGACTAATCCCTAATAACTTATTTTGAAGAACTTCAACTCTTAGTGGGTGTTTGGATGGGTTTTTTTTCTTAAAAAAAAAAAAAAACCTGTTTTTTTTTTTTTAAAATGGTCCTTTTGTGAGTTTGGATAGCAACTTTTAAAAAGGCAGAATTTTAAAAATAAAATAGTGCTTCTTTTAGAAGTCGGGATTCCTTGTTTATGAAAAAAATATAAGCCAAAAGTCAAATATTTTTTTGAAAACTCAAATTTATCCCAACCCACTACCACTAACCACCATTACCATCACATATCCTTTTTAGTAATTTTATATATAAAATGTGCTTATTAATTCTAACATCCAAATAACTTTTTTATTTAAAAGTATTTTTGATGTATTCCATCCAAATGTAAAATAGCTTTAAATTTAAAAAAATATATATATTCTAAAAAAAAACTCATAAAAAAGTACTTTTTTTTAAAGCCCATCCAAACAGAATCTTAACATATAAAGACTCTGCTTAATAGTAAGGTGCATTAAAGAATAGGGAACAGAATGTGGAGCAGCAGACCAAAAGAAAAAAGAATGAACAACAGGAATCAAGAATGCAAGTTTAGAGCAGAACTATTGATTTTCACAGCATTCCATCCTCTATAACAAAGACATTAAGGAGTGTGAAGAGAGTTATAAATCAACCAAGTATGACTATACTACTTAGATTTGAGGAGAATGACATTGATGCTCTTCTTTAAATAAAGTTGGATTATGAAGTCCGTTTGTTTATAATTTTCTGCAACGGATGCCAAAAATTTCTAACAGAACAAATTAGTGGCCTGCCAAGTCTTGGCTCATACGAAGTATGGGAACAACAAAATCATGGGTACTCCTGCATGGTTGCCAGTTGCCACACCTATAGAGGATACATATCCGGTATAGGTACTTACTAGATACACATGGATACTGTTAGAATCTGTGTTAGTTTTTTGTTTGTCCCACATCATGTATCTTATTATTATAAATTAACCCTTGTGTTGTCATACTTGGCATGCGATTACCCAAACTTCAAGTTGGTATCAGAGCCGGGTTATGATCCGGGGACCTGAGTTTATGGGCCCACCAAATAAGAAACTAACACAACTCAATATATATATATATATATATATATATATATATATATATATATATATATATATATTCTAACAGATGCATGCATACTCGGTTTCTTTTTTTTTTTTTGCCTTTCAAATTTCACTATCAAATATGCTTGGATACATCTTCGTCGAGCACTGCAAGTCTGCAACGAGCAAATATCACTTGTGTACTAGCCAGTCCATGCAAAAGACTAAGTTTTGTTACTTAGTTGATTGGTTTGTGAATGAATTAAAAAAAAATAAATAATACTTCAACCCATAAAATCTTGTGCTATCTTTAGGTATTTTTGCTTTCTTGATATACTTTATGGAGTTTTGTTGAAAACTTGGGCTTAGAACCTTATGGAATTGTATTTATCTTTGACCTATTTACTTTATGTTTTTAAATTTCCATATGATATATCCTCCCCAACCTGATTCTTATAAAACTTGTCATACCGCTATATTAGTAGGAGATACTCGTACACATATCCATGCAATTTAGAATCCAGACCATTCACCTCATCAATATACTCTGATACTGTTCAAAATCCGAAGTCCAATCATGTGATTTCTAAAAATTGAAGTGCCCTAAACCCTCGCAACACCCGAACCTTTGAGTTCACATAGCTGAGATTGGAATGCTTTAAATAATTAATAAAGAATTATCTTAAAAGAAATCGCAAAATTGCTAATTTTTAGTATAGAACTCTAGTTTTAGAAGATAGTGAGATCAAATGACTTGGTTGGAGTTTTTAAATTTTAACAAAGTCATTTTAAATGACATAATATTATGTCATTTAAAATGCAAAGTAAAAAGTAGACATAATTATAAGGAAAAATGTTTCTCATTTTAAATGACACAAAGTTATGTCATTTTAAGAGAGAGATAGACACAAAATAATATTTTTTTTATTTAAAATTTAAATTAATTTTAGGGCATAGAACATGTCAAAATAATTAACCAAGT
The DNA here is from genome assembly GCA_032173675.1 of Gastrolobium villosum. Lineage (NCBI taxonomy): Eukaryota > Viridiplantae > Streptophyta > Magnoliopsida > Fabales > Fabaceae > Gastrolobium > Gastrolobium villosum. The sequence continues at coordinate 68,898 of JAVKPL010000562.1, forward strand.
CCCAAGAACAGGTGAGGAACTATAATTTGGATATAAAATTATGAAGATGTAAGAAAGATAGAAAGAAAAACTCAGTAATTGAGTATCAACCTGAAGAAGTGTGATGACATTTGCAGATGGGAAGTTATAAGATGAAAGAGCTGCCTTATTGAACATCACCAAGAGAACTACACAACAAAAAATAGATATTATTATTATGTAATGGTATTTATCTCCTAGATGGAAAGCCTTGCATATCAGCCAAGACACAATATTGAAACACCCACTCACCACAGAAACAAGAGAAATGTAGGAAAAGAATCAAAATTTTAAGTACACTTCTCTTTCAAAATTTTGTGTTTATGTCCTTAAACCATGCATAATGGGTTCATTCCTTGTTTAAAATATAGGAAAGGTAACTAACTACTCATGATAATAAGCTCCTGAAGACATATCTCCAATTATCCGTTTTTCTTTTGCTTCCAAGTTCCAATACACAATGAAATATGAACATATTAAAAGGCATAGATGCATACAAATTTCAATGATGGGTGAATGGAATGGTATGGAGTAATATAAAATAGAATAAAATTATCATTCTTTTTTGGATATTTTATGATTGAATGGAGTAAAGGAAATTAATAAATAATAAGGTAAGTTCTATCTCATGCCCCCAAATTAGGGGGAAATTTATCATATAAGAAACGTTAAGATAACTGCAGTATTAAATAGAGTTTCTAAAATTGAAAACATTCTAAAAGGAAATTGGGGGAAAAGAAGAAGAAGAAAAAGAGTGTTGGATATGGAGGTACCTGCGCAGGACATGTAAGAAATGGCAGCGTAGGCTCCTCGTTTGGTCATGGCGGAACCTTTGAAGAGTTTATCGTCGGGTTTCTCTCTTCCCTCCATGTCCTTCGGAGGATCGGATACCGGAAGTATTAGATTCTCCGACGAATTGGACGGTTTAAGAGACATGATGGGGAAAAAAGAGGGGTTTCTTCTTCAAAATAGAGAGTAGTTTGATTTTTGTTGAAATTGGAGGAGAAAGAGAGATAGAGGATGAGGGGTTTTTGTGTTTTGAAGTTTGTTCGATGTTTCCAACGCAATCAGACTCAGAACTCCGAACTTGACTTAGACTTCGTCAGGTTTCAACTCCGACCTCCACATTTCACATACTACCCGTTATTTTATTTTTTAATATTTTAATCTGATGATTAATTCGGATGAATTTCGGATTAAAATTCGGGTTTTATAATTATTATGTAATATGATAATTGAAATCTTAGAGATAAAAAATATGTGGGATCCATATGTTAAAAAAATTATGTAATTTCCAATAAATTACGAAAATCGAAGGGTGTATAGGAAGATTTCAATTCTCATGTTAAATGAGAATTATAAAATCCTTAAAATTTTAGGGGAGAAGTTATACTTACTATCTATTTTTTTACTACTTGTTACTAGAGGTGGCAAAGTGGGCGGGCCCCGCCCCACCCCGCCAAAAAATGAGCCGGTCCGCCCCGTTCCGCTTTTGAAAGTGGGCTGAAAAACTCAGTCTGCCCCGTCTCGTTTGGGGGGTTGGCCCGCCAGCTCGAGCCTATTTTACACTGACCCGCCTCGGCCCGCCTATGCCCGCCAAAAAATGAGTCTGCCCCGCCCCGTTTGGCGGTTGGGCGAGTTAGCCCGCCGATCCGAGCCCGTTTTGCCGGCTCTACTTATTATTACCAAATCTTAATCGTTGATTTCTGACAATCTAATAGTTGTAATTCATGGGGTCATATTTATTAATTAATTATTAATTTGCAATAAATTATAATCGTTAGATTGACGGAAATCAACGGTTAAGATTTAGTAGTAAGAGGTAATAAGAAAAATAGGTATTAAGTATAACCTTTCCCAAATTTTAAACTCTTTAGAAAATTATATTCAGAAAAAATCAAGTATTGGAATACATGTTCTCACGCCACATGCTCAATCCTCTTAAGTTATTGGAGCTACCATCATTTTGATCATTCTATGAGGTTTATATCTATCATGTCACATGATACTAAAAACTTTCCTACACACACAATATTTTGTGAGGCCCACACTTTCGAAAGCAAAAAAAAAAAAAAAAAATAATGCACGCAAAATGAATCTCTATAACATTACACAATCATTTTTCCTACAACATAACTCTTATAAAACTCTTATTGTATTCGTTCATTTGCCTAATTGTGCTCGTTATTCAAATTTAAAAAATAAATTAGTTTATATATAATTAAATATATTTTTTATTTTTTTATTCTATATTTTTGTTTTACTTTTCAATGAAACATGCATTATTCTCCTTGCTCAAAGAGATACTCATGAGTCATGAATAAAAATCCTATTTCCTAAGGATCCCCACAACCATTATGTGATATATCTTACCAGGAGTGAGAGTTTAAAGTAAACACTTTAGATTGAATGAGAAAATGTAATTACCGTTCTTTTAATTGGCCAAAAATGATTGGTAAAGAAAAGAAGCATATTCAAGCTAACTATTGACCCAGATAAAGGCAAAGACAAACATACACAAACACGTTAACAGGTGGACATTATACGAGTATGATTTGTACCTCGGAATCACAGCTCGATAAGGCAAAAGCATCGCGGGTATAGAATAAATCTTTGGTGCTATTGTAGTATCTAGATTCAGTGCATCCTACCAATATAAACATTACACTTCAAAGAAGAGAGAAAAAATATGGCAGAAAAATGATAACTTTAACTGACATGTAATATTTTTATTTGTGGGATGTACTGAATCTTTGATGTTATAGTAGTACCAAAGATTTATTCAGCATCCGGGTATAATCATAAAGTGCCGTCACCTGGAAAGCACGATTTTTTGAATGATGCGGCGCTAAATATTGTAGGACATTTGTACACGTGATGAATATGCGGACACATTTTTTTTTTGTCTTAATTTATTTTATTAACTAAAAATATTTATTTATAAATCAATTTTTTCTATTATAAAATTTGATATGAAAAATTAATAAGTATAATTTTTATTTTATTTTATATTTATGTTATAAAATTTGAATATTTGATTGGTTATATGATTTATATGAACTGTTACAAGTATTAAATATAAATTATATTATATATATTACAAATATTATTTAATATCAAAACGTGTCCCAACATGTCTAAAAATGCATTTTTTAGAATTAACGTGTTGACGTGTCGTGTCATATCGTGTCCCGTGACCCGTATTAGTGTTCGTGCATCATAGGCCGTCACCATGCATATTTTGGCCGTATAATAAAATTTGAAACATTATCAAAATTTTAAATACTTCTATGTTTTTATGATTTTTTTAATTAGAATTTTATATTTTATGATTTTTTATCCTTTTTTAATTCTAAGTAAAATCTCAATTTTAACTACCATGATTCTAAAAGCCATCATAACTAAACTCACAAATGTAATCTTTGAGGGCTTGTTAGTCCAACTTATAATGAATCAACTTTTTAATGATTTATATTATTATCTAACAAATCTTATACTATAATCATTTGTGTTTGAAGCATGAATATTAAATAGACTCAATTTTTAATTCACTATTTTATTTAATTCCCCTAGAAAATGGAGGACGGTTCTTGTGAACTTATAATCACTAAAATTCTAATATCACATAAAAAAATCAACTTAACTCAAAAACTTAAGCAGTTAAAAAAAAATGAGAATATTTTTAATTATTTATATTTTCTCTAACACACACATTTGATAATCTTTGGCTAATGAAGCATATTCACAGCAATTGTGAATGTCAACAGAAGTTTAAACTCGTAAGTGTAATCCTATTAAAGGATCATTATGCCCCCGACCAAAGCACACATCGAGCTATATTCAGACTAGCACCAAATCTAGGATATAAAAATTGCACTTACAACTCAACACCATAAACACCCTGGATTCATCATGAGCCGTGCCTAAAATGATTTTATACATTATTTTGTACATAATAAACGAGAAATGTTTGTTAATCAAATCAATTTTTTATTTTATCACTATATAAACAAAGCACCGTGCCTAAAATGAAAATGTACATTAGAAATGTTTGTTAATCAAATCAATTTTTTATTTTATCACTATATAAACAAATAATTTAATTTATAAACCAAATCTTTCCTAAACACATTTAATTTTTTTTTTTAAATATTCTCTCCGTAACTAGTCCAACTTTATCTATCTCTTCCTCTCTCTTAAAATGACACAACTTTACATCCTTTAAAATAACACACATTTTACCCATAAACAAATAATTTAATTTATAAACCAAATATTTCCTAAACATTTAATTTTAAACACATTCATCATTTATAAAGCAAATTATTTTCTAAAATTAATAATTCCAAGCAGGCTTAAAATTTCTCTTCAGCCTTCATGGGAATTCACCATTTCTATTCAACCAGTGGTCAAATCTTGCAGAATTCGGGGCATGCACCGATGCACTTCTTGTGAAGGACTTTTCATGCTATCTTGTGAAGGACACACCGATGCACTACTAAACCAGACTCAACTGGTCCAATCACATATATCAGGAATAGGTCCCTTCTTAGAGAAATATTTAAAAGATAAATGTAATTTATAAGCTAATTTTTTTTTAAACTGTTAAATATTTTTTAGATGTGAGTTTAATATAAACATTTGAGATATTTTATGTTTCTTTACAAGATTGATGAATATTATAAATCTAATTTCATTTTTTTTAAACTATTAAATATTAAATATTTTTTAAAATTAAAAATATTATTTAATAAAAAAAAAACAAATGGATCTGAGTGCGTTTTCTGGTCCCTCTTTTTTTCAGCACTCAAATATTTTTTGTTCAAATATTTTTTCCTGTAAAATGATTGTTATTTATCCCATATATATTCACCCATCAATATCGCGAAATTTACATCACGACATCCCCATCGTTCTGACTAATCACGAAGAATGACGTCGTTTGCAATTCTCATCAACGGTTGCAGGGCGTCGGCGGCGAACTTCCTCGCGAACAAAAACGGATCACGGCGTCCGTTACCGTCACCGTCACCGTCACCGTACCTAGGCATATCTGACTTCATCCTCTGGATCAGTTCGGGCCCCACTTCCCACCCCTCGTACGTCCTAGGATGCCCGTCCACGCGCCCCGTCCAATTCACGTGCGTGAGCGTGGCGGGCACGCACCCCTCAGGGTCCCGCATGCTTAAAAGGGTAGGGAAGTAATTTTCTTCGGGGTAACACGAGTAACGCTGTACGCACGGCACGTTAAACTTGGGCCAAAGCGTGCGGTCACTCACAACAAGCCTCGCGTGCTGACGTGTCAGCGCCCAAAACTGCGACCCAATGCGGAACTCCTCAAGCTTCACCTCCGGCAGCATCGCGTCAGGCCCACGCGCCGCCCAACGGTCATAACTACTGGTCTCATTGGCAAGGATCTCGATGAAGCTCTTGCCGGAGCGAACGAGCGCGTGGTAGGTGAAATTGAAGGAGTGGAGGGGAATGCAGGCGGGAGAAAGGAGCACGAAGACGGAATTGGAAGGGTCGTGGATGAGCGCGTTGGCGAGTAAGCGACGCGCCGCCGAGACAAGCGTGGGAGAGAACCGCTGTGTACGTTTGGAAAGGATGACGCGGTTGGAGAAGACACCGGAGAAGGGTGGGTGATAGTAGAAAATGGGGTCCGCGTGGACATAAATGTTGAAAAGTTTCATGTGTGTTTGGTTGAAGTACATTTCCCAGAGTGGCGCGAATGGGAGGGGCGTGTTGGTTAGAAACATGAAAGCTATCTTTTTTGGCCAAGTGGGTTTCGCTCTAACTTGGGTGGCTACCCTGAATAACAGCAAGTCATCGTAGTACGGTGGCGGTGGCGGCGCTGGTTGCTGTAATTTGTAGTTGGGGTTTTCGGAGATGCTAATGTTTTTGAGATTTGGGTTTGGTTTGTTAAGGATGACGTGGATGGGGTTAGTGGTTGTGGCATGTTTGTGGTTTGCGGTGGTGGTGAATATGACGGCTAAAGGTAAGCAGAGAAGTAATGCACAGAGTAGAGAGAGTGGGTTGGGAGATAACATTTCTGTCCTCAATATTCAATAATCTTCCTTTTGCTAATTTTTTTTTTTTTTTTTGTATTATTTTTACTTTCCAAATTGGAACATAGGAGATAGAAGGGGATGTTAGAAATTTTATAAATCTAAGAGGGGAAACAATGTAGAGAGTAGAGACTACTAGGAAGAGGAAAGTATTTATATTAGTCCTGACACACCTACCACTTCCATTGAGCAGCTGCCATTTGGAAAAAAAAAATTCTATCTTTTCCATATAAGCAAATTAAAAAATAATCATTTTTATTGACTTGGACCAGTGAATCATATATGGATATAGACAATATTAAATATTTCGTAAGAAGGGATGGGGAAGACTTTGGTTTAGATTTGGATCATTAAACAGCATTAATTTCTCTGTTGTAATTATTTGTTTGGTTTTGTTTTTTTGGGTTTTTTAATTGGGTTTTATAAGAGTTATGTTATAGGAAAAATAAGTGTGTTATGTTATAGAGTTTTTTTTACTACGGCCTCCATGTGTATAAAAAAAATTTTGTGGTCATCTTAAATTATAGATGATAAACCCTTTTCAATTTTGGATACTCTAGGACTGTCACAGACTCGTTTGGAAACGTGGCTGCGCCCTCTGACTAAGAAAGTGTTTTCGTTTTGTTTGATTCTGCATGCTCCTGACACGTACACAAACGCTGTCGGACTGCAATTTGATCTCACAAAAAATAAAAAACTAATTTTTGTTTTAAGGTTTGTTTCTAAGACAAGCATGGTTTGATATATGTATTTTAGATCGTATTGTCTCGAAAAAAATATTCTTGATCACCAATTAATAACATCAGTTTTGGAAGTTTGAAGCTGGACTGCTGGATTTAATTTGGATCATCTGTTTGTTTATTTTTTTTGAGATACGAACTAAATGTTATGGACTCGAAATACTGAATCTGACATGATTGATTTAATGTTAATTTTTTTTTTTTTTTTATAATTTGGTAATAGAAAATATGGGATAATGGTAAAACATTGAAATTAAAACTAGAAAATATGGGATAATGGTAAAACATTGATTACAGTAGAAGATTGTTTAGGCCTTTTGCCATGTGATTGATCTGGTTATTTTTTATTTTATGCATTCATTCAGATATAAACATTGTATTAGCGAAGGATTCAAAGCCATTTTGGGTACCACCTGGTCTCCTGCATTGCATATAAACTAATAGGCAAATAGATAGATGAATGGAGGTATGAAAAGAACCTTTATAAATCATAAATAGAATATTGAGTACTTATGCAGGATGATGACAATGCACTAAAAAGATAGACAGATACAACCCAAAAAATAAAAAAAGATTGACAGATACGAAGAAATGAAGTTGGATTAGCTACAATTATGTTTAATTAAGAATGAAGTAGAACGGGAAAAAAAAAAAAAAAAATTCAAATTGTAGCAAAAAAATAAATAAAGAATTCAATGAGGATTAATTCTATTCATGCAGGGTTCTGTTTTTCCCCTTCTTTATCTGCAATGTTGGTGGAGCAAAATTGGGTGGAAAAAAAAAAATGTACATGGACATTGGCTTGTGTACATAAATTACACCAATTTCTTTCATTTTCGTTTAAAATCCACTCCACTAATATAGAGCAACATATATAAGAATCAGCCTCAAGGGGATAATTATTCTACGAGTGATGCTCAAGTATTCCATGAGCTGTAAGTTCAAGGTCATAAAAGATTCAGCACATGTTTTTGGGGTCACAAGGTCAATGTTTGGATTGTTATATTATTAACCCCTAGTTATATAATTAGGCTTGCCGTGGTGTGTCAGGTCGCGGGTTCAAATCAGTCTCTCTGCAAAAAGCAGGGAAAAGACTGCCTAGAGTATTCCCTTCCTCAGACACTCACGAAGTGGGTATTTGAACTGGGTCGGCCCTTTTATATAATTAGGCTTGTAAAGGTCCCCTACTGAAGAGAGACTAAGAAGAAGAATCTCAAGACAAGGATGATGAATGGAAGTCAATCTGCAGTAGCTTGTGAAGATAAGGATTAGAAATATTCACTTTATTTTCCTCCTCCTTCTCTAGTTGCCTAAGAGGTATGGCAGCAAGAAAGCGTTTGATGAACTCTTTACAACACTCTTTTCCACTGCAAACTATCTCAAGGCTTTTCTCTTCACTTCCCTTTGTAGGGTCCTCCTCTACTTCCTCTACTCTTGCATGCATCAAACTCGAACCATCAAACTTCAATATGAATGCCTGTTGGCACCCCTCAAAAAGCCTTTCCCCCAAAGTGTCAATTATATAATAAGCATCTGCTTCCACCTTCAGAACAAAGAAATGATCGTTCCAACTTACAATGTAAATTCTTGGCTCGTAATTAACCACATTATTTGTATTTATCTCATCCCAAATCTCATCAAAGGACATGGCTCCTATCAAGCACTGGAACTTCTCAGGGGAGAAAAACCCTGTGTATGATTCTTGAGGCAGAACAACTAGAGGCCTCAGATTGGCTTCCAAAACTGTCTCCAAGTCAAAATGTTTATCTGGGAAGAGGTTTAAGTAGGCATCACTGTGACATAGCCTTCTCCATTCAGATGAGCCTTGTGTGATGAGGCTATCAAATTGAGCTCTTGTTAGCATGTCCTGGCTTGAATGAAGCCAGTGAGCTATGAACACAACTAGTGCTGTGCAGGCACTCTCACCCGAGGCTTGTTTGCTCCGTTGGTCAAAGGAAGCAAAGAACACATTGGTTTGAAGCTTTGTTTTCCCATCTCTGCTCAAAATTTCCCTATTTTCCCAGCTACTTGCACCGCAATTATTGTCATGAAAGTATGATCTGGTAGATACTTCATCTGATTTCTGCAACAAGTTTACAATACCAAATTGTTATTTAGTCTAGCAAAAGTGATCAATTAGCTGAGATCCTCCCTAATACTGTCTTTTGGAGGGATTTAAAGCCATAATTCCGGGATTTTCCCCAAATCAGAATAATCGCGAAGCAATGAACCGATTGAAAAAAATTTCAAAAAAAGAATGACCCATTAAAAATGAAGATTAGATGATGTTATTGTTACATACCATATAATGACTTGAATGGTAGGTCAAATTATCTTGTTTCCTTGTGGATTTTTTGAAAATCCATCCCTTGAAACCTCTATTCCATGACAACATTGACCAACTCCTCTGGATTGTGTCCAAACGGGTCTCTGTATCTGAACCTATAAACCTCTCGGACTCGTTTGTAACTCTTGATCCTGCATAGTACTGAATTGCAGTGTTACTGCTGCTGCTACCACTGCTTGTGGTAGACTCATAAGATGAGTCATCCGAGTCAAACACATCTGAGTCGTCAGATTCATAAGGACTCGGTTGCTCAACTTGATCAACATTCCCATTATTTTTCTTCCCAAGGCTTGTCAAATACTTCACTATGTTTTCAAAGGTTCTTGGCGAGTCATCATGAATACTCATCAGTTTCAATAAGCTCAAAGAGACCTGCTCAAATAATCCATTATAAGAGTTGTTGTTTATTTTCTGTGACATTGCTGTAAATGCGCTTTAAATAAAGAGAATTTAAGATATAATTATTCAAAGGAAAACTATTTAATCTGTGACACTCACCTAACTATGAGTGGTTTCATCAATTTTTTTTCTCTCTTCACTTCACAACAAGATTCAATCACTTTTATGTGAGTGTATCTTAAAGAATCACTTCAACCCAAAACCTTAAAGTGTTAGGTGATGGCCTTCTCAATGATTTATATTATATTCTCTAACCCACCCTCTCACGCAAGAGCCTCTTGGCTTGAAGCGTGGATATGACACAAGCTCATTATTAGTCTATCTTGTGCTGCACAAGTCCATTTTGTTGTCTGCCCTTGTGTGTGTTTTTTTTTTTTAATTCCACCTGAAAGTAGTGAGAGGCGGTGGGGATTGAACTCGTGACCTTGTAGTCACTAAAGCTCTGATACCATATATAAGAACCTCTTCAACCCAAAATATTAAGGTGTTGGGTGATGATCTTCTTCTTCTTAATGATTTATATTATATTTTTTGACGGTGTATCATATAGAATATGCTGAAACTTTAAACCCTTATTTAAAAAAGAAAAAGAGGAAAATTGAGTTGGAGCATACCGAAAATGTGGCTTCCATATACAATCCATGGACTTTCAATTGAATTGGAAGGGTTCTTTGAACCTCCCCCAGCAGTAACTCCGCCACGGCAACGCTCATGTAAACTTTTCCGACCACCGTCATTTTAGGTTTGTTTTCTCCTGAATCACCCTCTCCCTGCATTTCATTTCCAGACAAGTTTTAAACACACAGACACAAATACAAAGATACATAAACTAAACATATGAAAAATAATAAAAATAAAAAAATTAAGAAAACATAACATGTTCTTACATATAATACATGAAATGTCATGTCGCACGCACCACATAAGGACCCATGTTTGAGGTGGAGATGAAAACCGGAGAGGTCACGTGCGTCCCATACAATGGTTGGTGTCTTCGAAGAGAGGAATCTCTGGGGTGAGGTGGTGTGAGTGGGTCTTGGTTTCAAGGTACGATGAATTAAGGGAAGAAGGTTACTTGAAGTTGAAGAAACTTTGACTTTCTTTGTAGCTGTTCCCGTTATCTGAATAGCCATGTTGTCATTTGAAGCAGCCACCGTGGCTCCAAACAGTCCTAATTCAAGCTTCAATTGTGTCACCTTAACCTCGTACTTGTCTTTCTGCCCCGAAAATCTTGGTCTCCTGTACCTCATGTTCATCATCTTGCACTTCTTTAATTAATTTCTTCAATATCTTTGATCAGAAAAACATGCCACGGATTGAAGTGAACTGAAAGGAAAACAAACCAAGGTTCCAATGAATCTTAATTTGGCAAGTCATAGTCAGTGTTGCATTTAATTTATAGTAGCTCATGTATGCACAATATTAGTAACGCAAGCTTAATTGTTATTTAGTTTTTTATTTTATTTTTTATTTGTAATTTATGTTTATAAAGGCAAAAGTAAGGTGAACGTTGTCCATATGAACCACGTGATTGAAAGTGTTGGGATTAAAGAGGAGAAGAGGGAGAGGACCAAAATCAAAAAAAGGATAATGATGTGGCTGAAATGATTGGCCAATGATGCACGATTCTGCTGAATGGATGAGACTCAAATCCTCACACAAAAGGATACACGGAAGCGCGTCCTACTCATTTCTTCTTTTGCCTCAAAGCACTAGTGCGGCCACCACCTTGCATTTCACGAGTTTCCTTTTAAAAATATTATATGAAATTGAAAGTTTAAATTAAAATAGAGAACATATTTAACATTGAAAAATAAATATCATATGATAATTAGATTAAATGAATTTAAATTTTAAATATTACAAAAATAACATGTTTCATTATTTGAGAAAAACAAAATAATAAATGAAATTCTTATATACTTTTATTTAATAAATATTAAGGATGTATTATTAAATTTTGTCTTTATTTTTTGACAACTTTTGTGTGGTACACTGTTCACAACAAAGATCTTTTGTTTGGGCTTTCGTTGGGCTCTTAAACTGTAAATGGACCAACTTGTTTCCATGATGTATTTGTTAGGCATTTCCAACAAGCCACTCACAATCACAAGGAAAGGGTAGAGTTATCTGAACTTGAACCAAATAAAGCTTCTTAATGGCCAAACATTATCTACCCAATAAGGGAAGTTCTTTGTTTTGCCTAAGGACTAACGTCCACGTGCTATTTTAGCACATATATAAAAGAGTAGGTTGAAAGTGTACACATGAAAATGTTTCATAAATATGCGTAAGAAAATGAGCTTCCTTTTTCTGCAGTTAATGCAAATAAGTTATCTGTATTGAGTCCAAAATGACGTCATTTCGGGACGGAAATCAATGTGTTTTTGTAATTTTAATTTATTTCAGGGTTATATTAGTCTTTATAATTATAATTTTTAATATTTCAACACCAAAACGATGTCGTTTTGAGAATAAATGCAGATAACTTATATGCAGTAACTGCAAAAATATTTTTTCTTTAAGAAAATATATATTATAAATTTCTGTTAAGTTTAAATTCCACCAAAATCATTTTGCGTCTATTTTAATTTATCCTTCCATTTCCCCCACCTCAAGTCCAGCATTCAGTAATGGCCAAGGCAGCAGCCCAAATCGTCATACTGATGGCTTCAATAAAACAATTACCCCACCAGATGTCAACTTCGTGATCTTATGGACCAATATAGACAATATTCAGTGCTGTCTCCGCCAATCGTCATTCTAGTATGCATGTTATTAAGAATATCTTTCTGTTGCTTTTGTTTAATATTATCCATTATTTTATGGATTACTCAATTACTTTGATTTCAGCCAAATAAGATTACATGGACAATAAATTTCTATCTACCAAGTTTTGACATAATACGCTTGAACTAAAGATCACTAACTAAATTAAAACAACCTCTTAGTATCTATGGGTATTCATGATCTGGATTGGATCGGTTTTGAAGCAAAAATTATCCGATACAATTCCTTTGATTTAATCATTTTATTATTCATTTGGTTTGAATTTATAAAAAAAAAAAATCGATCTAATCCAATCCAATTTTATTCGGTTTAGATTAGATCGATTTTTAGTTTTTCAATCCCCTGACCACCTGTGGGCTCAAGTGCTAGTGGCTAAATATGGCAGAAATAAAGAGTTGTTAAAGGAGGTATCTTCTAAACCGTATGATTCTCATTTATGGAAAAGTTTATGCAAAGTCTGGCCAGATATGTTAAGTAACATCTCTTGGCAGATTGGTAATGGGAAGAAGGTTGATTTCTGGCAGAATGATTGGGCTGGTCTCAACACTAGCTTAATTTCGTTAGCAATTGTTCCTCCTTCAGCTGAGACTGTTGATCTCAAAATAAACCATAATTCTTTCTCTTCAGGAGAGGGATGGAATACGCACTTCCTCTTTAACCAATTTAATGAAAGTGTAGTAAACCAGATTATGGCTATTCCTCATCCTGATGGGGAAGCAGGAGAGGATTGTGTTAGCTGGAGAAATTTGCTTCCAGGTCAGTCTATAGTTAAATCGGCTTATAGAAATCTACCTGTCCTAACTCCCTCTCTAGTGATAGCTGTTGGGACCAGATATGGAGTTGGAAAGGGAAAGAGAGAGTTAAGCTTCTTTTGTGGAAAATGCTCCATGGTAGGATGCTAACTAAAGACTATATCAGCAAATGGAGTGATTCCTCTAATAGCTGCCCCTCTTGTCCTGACCTAACGGAGACCCTGCTCCATGCTTTTAGAGACTGTAATAAAGCTAAAAAGGTCTGGCTAATACCTTTGTTGCATCCTCTTCCTCCTGGTTTTTTCACCTCAAGTTGTTCCAAAGAGTGGATTATCCTCAATTTGAATATATAAAGAATACCCATGCCAAGGACTGGAGGGACTTTTTCTTTACCGTTTGTAATTTCTTATGGTATTGGAGAAATAAAGAGCTTCATAAAGGCTTTGTAAAGAGAGATATAAGACCCTTCTCCTTGTATTGCTGAATCAATTGGAGAGTTAAGGTGCTGTAACAGAAAATGGTTAACAAAAGTTGATCCTATATACCCCATCAGATCCTCCCCTGCCTGGATTGCTCCAACTCAAGATTATTTAAAATTAAATGTTGATGGTGCAGTTTCTAATGAGAGAGCTGCATGTGGGGATTATTGAGAGACTGGGAGGGGAATTGGGTTTCTGGTTTCTCTGTCTTTATTGGTTCCTGCTCCCCTTTGCAAGCTGAACTCTGGGCTATTTTACATGGGTTGGAGTTTGCTTGGAAATCTGGTTGGAAGAAAATTATTCTTGAATCAGATTCTGCTCAAGCCATTGGACTTCTTACCATGACTGGTAATGACACTCGAAATCTACCTCTGGTAACTAAGATTCGAGCTGCTCTCAATAAGGATTGGTCTGTCTTGTTGAAGCATATTTCTAGGACCTGTGATCATTGTGCGGACTGGCTAGCGAAGAAAGCAATGGATGATCTTTTTGGTTTATCCACTATTACATCCCCTCACAGCGAGCTAAGATCTTTTACTGCTGATATGCTAATAAATCACTCCAGCTGCAAGATGCTGAGTTTGTTTCTTCTGAGTCGATGGTTTTTAATTTTCTTTCTGTCTTGCTTTTTCCTGTTATTGTTTGTTTTCTTTGTTTCGTTTTGTCTGTTTCGTGGGGCAATGCCCCATGTATTTACCAAAAAAAAAAGAAAAAAGTCTTAAAACTAATGAAAGTTAAAATAGATTAATAGACAATAAAAATTAAAACAGTATAATTTTCTATCAATAACTTCCGAGATTTTAAATCTACAAAACAACAAGATTCTAATCGTCATCTTTCAAAATTAATAAATATATAATATATTAGATCGGTTTGAATTAGATCAATTTTCACCAACTAAATCAAAAACAACCCAATTCAATTAAAATATATGATTTTTTTATTTTAAATTAATTCAATTATCAATTTTTTGGTTCGATGACCGGAATTGATAAATATAGTGCCTCTCACCAATTATTCATGTATTTGGTAATATGATGCTTTAAAACTGTGTAACTTCTCATGGACCGAAAAATAGCTTCACTCAAGCAGTCAACGCCAAAAAAAAAAAAAAAACCCTTTGTTAATGAGGTGTCTATCAGCTCCTATGTAACCCACAATTCGAATGTTATCATTTATCAACAAGAGGATCCAAGGTCCAATCAATTGAGTCTTTCAACTTTTGGGTTTAATTTTATCTTTTCCGTTTTTTGCGTGTGGATGAAAGACAATCTTTTTTCTTAGATTTCATAGGCAGGAAACGTTGTCCAACCAACCTAACACATTCTTTAAACTGCAAAGGTGATTCACACCAAAAAAAGAAAAATAAATAAATGTTAAAAGGTGCTGAATGCCTTTTGAAACATTTCCAACACTGTACGATGTTTGAAATTGTAAACCATCAGCACGAGTGAAAAACCCCAACCATGCATATCTAGATACGTTTTTTCAACGCTTAACTTGTACAATTACTTTACGTTTCATTTCATTAGTCCACAAATTTACGTCAACTTGGTGAAACAAAATTTTAACTTTTAATAATTTATTTTTTGTTGAGAAAACTACTTTTTATTAAAAAAATGATACGTTAAATTTAAGTAAACTATATTCATTGGCATAACATAAGCAAAAATCTTGTCAAATACTATTTTCGTCATATTTGAAGGAGTGATACATCTTAATAAATAGATAAATAATCTTAACTCTGTATAGCTTGTATTTAAACCTTTTTATATTACAAATAGTTATGCACCGATTAACCATGAGTATGGATTTTATAAGAGTTATGTCAAAGAAGCATGTTGAGATATATAAAACCATTAAAAAAGCATCACCCTTAAGCTTTTGGGTTGAAGAGGTTATTTAACATGGTATCAGAGCTTGAGTGACTATAAGATCACAAACTCGATCCTCACCGCCCCCATTTTAAAATGAAATTAAAATAAAAGTACACATGATAAACAAAAAATTGTGCCCGTGTAATATTTACGCTTCTAACCCAAAGAATTTTTATGTGAGGAGTATTTAGAAAATAATATAAATCATTTAATAAAACCCCAACCCACATCTTAAAATTTTAGATCGAAGTGATTCTGTATTAATAATGAGTATTAACGATGAGTATTAACATAAGATGTGAATAATACTATTGCGGCAAAAGCAATAATGGTTGTGGAACTAGAAAGTATATCAATGCAGAACACGACAACAAATGGCTATTGCTTATTGGAGGAGGGGCAATGGACCTTTTGGCTTTTCATGAGACAAGCAAATTAAAGCAAAAGACAACAACTAGCAATTTTGGTATGAATAGAATTAAAGGAACCTCAACGGGTCAAGGGATGGTGGACGAAAATGCGAGGTTTCCAATGTCACCAAGGAGATAATGTATATAAAGAATAATATTTAAATTGTGGAATTTAAGTTGTATTGTTGGGTGTTGAACTTAAGGAGATACATGTCCTTCGCCAATTATTTTTTTAGTGTTTTGGTACACAACGTTTTATGCTCTTAATTAAAATGAAAATATTTTAATTAAAATTATTCTTATTTGAATTATATCACCCTTTAAAAACCTGACCATTCAAATAAAAGCAATATATATATATATATATATATATATATATATATATATAATATCTTCTATATCAAACTAACTTTATTAAAATAAAATTAAAAAGCATAATATGCACAACTAGATTATAAGATATTTTGGACATAAACATAGAAAAAAGTTAACTAATGATTATGTTTTAATTTAATAAGTAAGGAATAAAATTATATGTTTTGATAATCATTGGTACGATTGGTAATTTAGGGATTAATGTTTCTTATATTGTAAGAGATAATTTTATCTCTTATACGCACATAAAAGTATATGGAGTCCATATTTTTTTTCTTTTTTTTTCTTTTCACATGATCCCACATAGGTCTCATATATTTTTAGGTGTGTGTAGGGGATAAGATTATCTCCTATAACATGAAAAATATTAATCCCAATAATTAAAGACAATTTTTTTTTCACGTATACCACATAGACCTTTAAATAGTCGGTTAGTGGCTAAAAAAGTTTCCATCATTACTTTATAGATTGTATAAAAAAAATCTTAAAGTAACATTAATATATACTTAAGTTTAAACCTCTATATTTAACAAAATATATATATATATATATATATATATATATATATATATTATTAAATTATACCATATACATTACATTACATTTTGAATAGTAAATGTTCTGTCATGTATTTAAAGATTTACGGTAAATCCAAATGTATAATGACACTGCTCAAAATTCCAACCACCTATGTCTTTATTGGGAAGAGGGTGTTTATGAACAACTTTTAGACCCTTATGGTTCTTATTTAATAAATAATTATTAATTTGATTCTCATTTTAAATTATATGATATAAAACATAAATAAAATTACAAATACGTACCCGGGTATTTTTTGAAATTTCTTACCTACTCGGTTAGATAGGTGTGTACCCGGGTAGAGTTCTTCAATACTGGGCACACTTTGCATTACTTATCCGGGTACATAAGTGTGTACTCGGGTAGCATGTACCCGTGTAGACCAGTACAGGTTACCCGGTAGATCAGTTGGTTATGTAGGGCCAGCTTCTGTTTTGGCCATTTTTTAAC
Source organism: Gastrolobium villosum (assembly GCA_032173675.1). Classification (NCBI taxonomy): domain Eukaryota; kingdom Viridiplantae; phylum Streptophyta; class Magnoliopsida; order Fabales; family Fabaceae; genus Gastrolobium; species Gastrolobium villosum. The sequence goes on from JAVKPL010000562.1 coordinate 86,179, forward strand.
CCTTTTTTGATTGTTCTGTAATACCCACATACAATATATATATATATATGTTATTAAGATTAGACAAGTACGAATTTGCAGGAAATGAAAATTGCATTCATTCAAATATTGATCATTCAAAATACAAAAAAGATCCATCCAATTTAGGTCCAAAATGCAAAATACATAATACAAAATGTAAAATCCTATGGACACTAATAGGACACACTAATCCGATTGCGTGTCCTAATCATCCACAATGTATAATGAACTGAAGAACTCTACCCGGATAGGTAAGAAATTTCAAAAAATACCCGGGTACGTAGGTGTGTACCCGGGTATGTCTGTTATGTTCGTGGGAGAGGTTAAATTTTCGTATTAATTTAAAATGAGGATCAAATTAGTAATTATTTATTAAATAAGGGCCATAAAGGTCAAAAAGCCACAACATTTTAGGTGGAAAAAAATTATTTTAAAATATAATCTTTTTTATAAAGTATAGAAGTAAGAAATATTATGATATCCTTTAAATTAAATGAAAGTAAATATGCATAATGACTGCATGTATAATTCCTCATCTCTCGTAATCTTAGTCAATGAGTTGTCAATTCCTACTAGCCCAACTTTTATGAAGGAAGCAGTCACAAACAGGTTTAGGAAAAGAAAGTAAAAACCCGTTGGTTTGAATCTCAGTTTCCCATCAAACAAACTACCAAAGTGCCAACATTTTTCTACTCTATGCTCAGTATCATTCATTGTATTCATATCATTCTTCCTATTGTATTCAAAAAATAAAAAATTATACTTCATTCATTACCATACTTTGCTTCAACGGTTGAACAGGTAATTATGATTTTCTTCACATGCATCCCTACTTGTGCAACTTTATCTCATTTTAGCTGTCATGGTCAAACTGACTCAAACATATCATTAATTCACTGCCAATTACTTCTTATAAGCCATTTTCACTCTTATTGGCCTTTCCTTCTTCTGTCTTCTGCTCTACAAAAATAAAGAATGTCCATCCATCAGTTTCATGGATACAATTTCTCTGTCCTTCTGTGCCTTTCAATTTTATCACCTGCATCCATTTCATAAGGTGTGAAAATCAGGATTCAGCATATTGAGGTAAACTTTTGAGTTGGTCAACAAAGAAAATACTACTTTTCTTTATTAGGGTGTTTTCATATCTGCCACTTTCATTTCCTCCTCCTTTTTTTTTCCCCACTATGTAGCCAAAGTAAGAAAAATTTCAGCTTGAATGTTCTTTTTTCTCCAAGCTCATGTTAAACATGGGTTATAAGAAAAATTTCAGCTTGAATGTTCTTTTTGGCTTTTCAGATGACCATTTTCAAACCTCTTTTGTTAATGAAATTTCAGAGTCTTTTCCTTCTTCATGATATGAAATTCCCCCAAATAGCCATTTGGGTGTTGGAGTAAAACCATGGGAAAACATGGGTCTCTCTTCCATGTAATGGATACCATCTGCTTGTGTATCCTCCTTTCATCTGAAGTGGTTTTGGCTAGTATTCTAAAAGTTGGCAAGGTCTCTCCCGGATTTGAAGGCTCTCAAATGAATTGGATTGATAGGGATGGAAAGTTCCTTGTGTCAAACAAAGGAGATTTTGGCTTTGGCTTTGTCACCACAGCAAATGACACCACATTGTTTCTACTAGCAGTGGTTCACATGGAGAGTACCAAGGTGGTTTGGATTGCAAATAGAGCACTTCCTGTTTCCAATTCTGATAAATTTGTGTTTGATGAGAAAGGTAATGTCTTTTTGCAGAAAGGAGGAACTGTGGTCTGGTCTACAGATACAAGTGGCAAGGGAGTTTCTTCAATGGAATTACAAGACACTGGAAATTTGGTTTTGCTTGGGAAAGATAATAGAGTGATTTGGCAGAGTTTCAGCCATCCAACTGATACCTTGTTGCCTATGCAGGACTTCACTGAGGGAATGAAACTAATCAGTGAACCTGGTTCTAACAACTTGACCTATGTTCTTAAGATTGAATCTGGCAATGTTATTCTTTATGCAGGTTTTCAAACTCCACGGCCTTATTGGTCATTGCAGAAGGATAGCCGCATAATCATCAATAACAATGGTGATGTGGTAGCTTCAGCAACCCTTGGTGCAAATTCATGGAGGTTCTATGATAAAAACAAATCCTTGTTGTGGCAATTTATTTTCGCTGAAGATTCAGCTGCTAATGCAAATGCTACTTGGATTGCAGTTTTAGGAAGTGATGGCATCATCACTTTCTCCAATCTCCAAAGTGCAAGATCAATTGTTGCCTCGCCAACAAGAATACCCCAAGATTCTTGCAGTACACCAGAACCTTGTGATCCTTATAACATATGCACTGGTGACAAAAAATGTAGTTGCCCTTCTGTTCTTAGCTCTAGTCCTGATTGCAAACCAGGGTTTCTCTCCCCTTGCAACTCCAAAAATTCCATTGAGCTCTTGAAAGCTGATGATAGACTCAATTACTTTGCGCTTGAGTTTCTTCCACCCTCTTCAAAAACCGATTTGATTGGTTGCAAAACTTCATGCAGTGAAAACTGCTCATGCCTTGCTATGTTCTTCCAAAGCAGTTCAGGAAACTGTTTCCTTCTGGACAGGATTGGAAGCTTTGAGAAATCTGATAATGATTATGGTTTTGTCTCTTACATTAAGGTCTCTAGTGATGGAGGAGCTGGCACGGGCATAGGGAAAAGTGGAAGCAGCAATATCCAGACAATAGTTGTTGTGATCATAGTTATAGTAACATTGCTTGTGATTTCTGGTATGCTATTTGTGGGACTTAAGTACTTCAGGAAAAGGCCAAATTTGCCTGAGTCTCCTGCACAAGAGAATTCAGAAGAGGACAATTTCTTGGAGAATTTAACTGGGATGCCAATCCGTTTTAGTTACAATGATCTAGAAACAGCAACCAATAACTTCTCAGTGAAGCTTGGGCATGGTGGTTTTGGCTCAGTATATAAAGGAGTTCTACCAGATGGGACTCAACTAGCTGTGAAGAAGTTGGAAGGCATTGGCCAAGGGAAGAAAGAGTTCAGGGCTGAAGTAAGCATAATTGGTAGCATTCATCATAACCATTTGGTTAGGCTTAAAGGATTCTGTGCTGAAGGAACTCATAGACTTCTTGTTTATGAGTACATGGCCAATGGTTCATTGGATAGATGGATATTCAATAAAAACAAAGGAGAATTTTTGTTGGATTGGGATACAAGGTTTAATATAGCACTTGGAACAGCAAAAGGACTTGCTTACCTACACCAAGATTGTGATTCAAAGATTGTTCATTGTGATATCAAACCAGAAAATGTGCTTCTAGATGATAATTTCTCAGCCAAAGTTTCAGATTTTGGTCTGGCTAAGCTCATGACACGTGAACAAAGTCATGTTTTTACAACACTAAGGGGCACAAGGGGGTATCTTGCACCAGAGTGGATCACAAACTATGCCATATCAGAGAAAAGTGATGTTTATAGCTACGGGATGGTGTTGCTAGAGATTATTGGTGGAAGGAAAAATTATGATCCTAGTAAAAGTTCAGAGAAATCCCATTTCCCAACTTTTGCTTTTAAGATGATGGAAGAAGGGAAAGTGAAAGATATTCTTGATTCAAAGCTGAAAACATATGAAAATGATGTGGATGTGAGGGTTCACATTGCTGTCAAAGTTGCATTGTGGTGCATACAGGAAGACATGTCTCTGAGACCTTCCATGACCAAAGTTGTTCAAATGCTAGAGGGTCTATGTACTGTTCCTAAGCCACCAACTTGTTCTCCCATGGCTTCTCGCCTTTACTCAACTTTATTCAAACCCACCAGCGAGGGTGGCACTTCTTCAGGACCATCAGATTGTACTAGTGAGTCATATCTCTCTGCAGTTCAGCTTTCAGGACCAAGATAACAGTAGCTGTACCTTTTTTTTCTTCTTTTTTTTCCCTTTAGGTGGCCGGCTTGGCTCAGCGGTAAGCTTGCTTGCCGTGGTGTGTTAGGTCGCGGGTTTAAATCAGTCTCTCTGCAAAAAGAAGGGGAAAGACTGCCTAGAGTATTCCCTTCCCCAGACACTCACGAAGTGAATATTTAAACTGGGTCGGCCCTTTTTTATTTTTCCCTTTAGGTGTTGTTGAGGAAATTGGTATCAAATGCAGAGCTTTTCACTATTAGACTATTAGTTAGTTACTCTTGTATACAATTTCTATATATAGTTCATGTCATTGTAAATTTTGTTTACAAGTTACTCAAATTTTGTAATACAAATCGCTGACTATCAACTAATCTTCCCTTCACTACTTGTTTGTGCACTGTGTGTGATGCATGAAGACAAAAGCTTTCTTTTGCAGTTATAGTAATGAAAGATAATTACAAATTTTAATTACTTGTAAGATTTGGACTAATAATTTGATAAACATATTGATACTTGATAGTTGATAGTTAATACCACAATTCTAGATTTCTAGTAAAAGCAATGCTCATACTTTTACTTCAGTACTTGTAAGATTTAGTGCAAGCATTTGAAGAAGTCTTATCAACTTGTTCAAATGCTTATTATAGAATGATTGTGTCTTGGGTTTGGGCTCCTTTGTGATACCTTGTATCCATTTAATTAGCACGAGGTCCTGAAAAAAGAATCCGTTTGTCTTTATAACGAATAACTGGAAAAAATTCACCTCCTGACTTGCATGTGACAATTGAATGTCCTCGTGCACCGCGTGTATATAATACATTACCTGCGCAACTTTTAAAATAAATAAATAAAGAAGATTAACTTTGTTAGAAAGAATATATTTTTGTATATTGTAAATATTTATTTTCTGATTTCATTAGAATTTGTGTTAGGTTTGGGCTAAGCCCATTAGGGTGTCTATATATTGTACATCTTGTATCAATTCAATACACACAAAATTATTTCAATGTTCCTCTCTCTTCTCTTGTTATTTAACATGGTATCAAGAGCCTAAGAAACCTTGATTTTATTTTTGTCCGGTGAACCACTATTCATCGTCTTTTAATTTATTTTTTTCGGAACTGTCTCATTGTCAGTTTCCAGACGTTTCTTTCTTTCCTTTTTCTTTCCGCACAGTCACCGGAACCTCGTTAAAGCTTGGTCCTGATGGTCAAGTGGATGTCTTAAAGCTCGTTTGGTGGCAAAGGGTTTCACTCAAGTGTTTGGATGGATTTATGCTGTTAAGGTTGGTCCTAATGGCCAAGTGGATCGTCTTAAAGCTCGCTTGGTGGCAAAGGGTTTCGCTCAAGTGTTTGGATGGATTTATGCTGTTAAGGTTGGTCCTGATGGTCAAGTGGATCATCTTAAAGCTCGCTTGGTGGAAAAGGGTTTCACTAAAGTGTTTGGATTGAATTTTATTGATACTTTTTATCCTGTGGCGAAGATGTCTATTGTTCGCCTCTTTATTGTCATGGCTGCTATTCGCCATTGGCCTCTCTACCAACTTGATATTAAGAATGTTTTTCTTCATGGTGATCTGGAGGAGGAAATTTATATGGAGCAACCTCCTGGATTTGTTGCTCAAGGGGAGCCAGGTCTTGTTTGTTGTCTTCACAAGTCTCTATATGGTCTCAAGCAATCTCCAAGAGCCTGGTTTGGTAAATTTAGCAGTGTTGTTCAACAATTTGGAATGACTCGGAGTGAAGCTGATCATTCTCTCTTTTATCGTCATTCAGCTTCTGGATCTATTTACCTGGTGGTATATGTGGATGATATTGTCATCACAGGTAGTGATAGTCATGGGATCACTCAGTTGAAACAACATTTATGTCACCATCTTCAGACTAAGGATCTTGGGAAACTTTGATATTTCTTGGGAATCGAGGTGGCCCAATCTAAAGATGAAGTTGTGATATCTCAGAGGAAATATGCTCTGGATATTCTTGAAGAAACTGCTTTGTTAAATTCTAAGTCTATTGATACTCCTATGGATCCAAGTATCAAACTTCTACCAAATCAAGGGGAGCCCTTTTCAGATCCCGAGCAGTATAGAAGATTGGTTGGAAAATTGAACTACCTCACAGTCACTCGGCCTGATATTTCATTTGCAGTTAGTGTGGTAAGTCAATTTCTTAATTCTCCATATCAAGAACATTGCAATGCCGTTATTCGTATTCTTAAGTATATCAAGGCATCTCCGGGAAAAGGCCTTGAATATGAAGATAAAGGTCATGTTAAAGTTGTTGGGTACTGTGATGCTGATTGGGCTGGTTGTCCAGCTGATAGGAGATCTAATTCTGGGTATTGTGTCTTTGTTGGAGGCAACTTGATTTCCTGGAAAAGTAATAAATAAAATGTAGTTGTCAGATCAAGTGTTGAAGCAGAATACCGCTCCATGGCTACTACTACTTGCGAGCTCATCTGGCTGAAGCAACTTCTTAGAGAGCTTAAGTTTGGAGACACTGGACAGACAACTCTCATTTGTGATAACCAAGCAGCTCTGCGCATTTCGTCAAATCCAGTGTTTCATGAAAGAACCAAGCATATAAAAATAGATTGTCACTTTGTTCGAGAAAAGGTTCTTGCGGGTGAAATTACAACTAGTTTTGTACCCTCTAATGATCAATTAGCAGATATATTTACAAAATCTTTGAGGGGTCCTCGAATAGAGTTTATATGTAACAAGCTTGGTGCATATGATCTATACGCTTCAGCTTGAAGGGGAGTGTTAGAAAGAATATATCTTTTGTATATCTGTAAATATTTATTTCCTCATTTCATTAGGATTTATATTAGGTTTGTGCTAAGCTTATTAGGGTGTCTATATATTGTACATCTTGTATCAATTCAATACATACATAATTATTTCAATATTCCTCTCTTCTCTTATTATTTACCAAACTTGTTAGGTATATGCATGTCGTGCCCCTACGTGAAGAAGATAATTTATACTTGAAGTACAAAGTCTTTTGCCATGTATAAACCATATGTTCATAATAAATCATGCTGAAATTTTATTATATTAAGAAAATGAGTACAACAATGATGATTTTATAAAAATCAAATATTGAAGTTGTGAGGTGGATTGCTCGTGTAGGTAGAAGAAATTGTCAATTAGTGGGAACCAAGGGACCGCAATCCCTAACCCCACATAAACTAGGCCGAATACATCCAAAAATGGTTCTCAATAATTTTGGTTGGTTCTTTTCTATAAAACAAAATTTTTATACGTTCTCGATATATTGTAAAGAACCATTTTAATTCAAAATTTTAAGAGTATTAGGTGATGACTTTTTTAATGGTTTATATTATTTTCTAACACATCCCCTTGCATAAGAGTCCTTTAAGTTTAAAGTGTGAATATTGTGCATGTCTAATTTTTGATTTATCATATAAAAAATTATTATAACCCAAAACCTCAAAATATTAGATAAGAGTCTTTTTAAATTTTAATAATTTATATTATTTTCTAATTTCTACGCACATGTGTCTGTTGTGAGAGTATCGAGAATAATGTAAGCAAGGTGTACAAAAAAATGATTCATTTGCACTGCCTTGATCAGATCTTGACTTGACCCATAAATACTTATATTTTTTTGAACTGGATTTAAATACTGACCCACTTTTATTTGGGTCAGTTTTAGACCTGACTTATTTAATAATTGACCCATACCCATTATGTGAAAAAAAAATCACAATATCAGTTCCTGTGTGTTTTATTTTTGGAAAACACTGTATTTTATGTATACACGCACAACACATGAGATGAGTGGATATTATATGACATAAACATCACGATAATGTTTTAAAGTTTCAAATTATGTAATGATATCCACACGAGATGACCAAGGCAATGAAAAAAAATGGTTACACTAGGGTGAATAAAATACACTGATTAATGTGAAAGAATTAATTGATGACTATAATCTATTATCTAACAATGATTAATACTTTTGATTAATTTACATAAAAAAATGTATATTAGTTCCTGGGAAGAAGTTTTGAACTTGTAGTTTTGCTATCTGACGGTGAAAGAGGAATTGTTAAGAACTCAGAACCAACTTGTTCAGAATGCTGAAAATATCCCCGAGGAAGAGGATTGTTCTGATTAGTGGGTGGATTAATTGTTGCTGCTAGAGGGCTAAACATCTGATTTGAAAGTGGTGGAGAAACAGAATTAGTATTTAGATTTTTATCATGTAAATCATCCATCCATTTACTTGTACTTTCTGCTAACTCCCTCTTCTCTCTCTTATGTTTCCTTGAGAAGAAAATCATCGCACAGATTTGCAAAGCATTGAAAGGAAAATAAGAACTTATTCAAATCTAAATTTGTCAAAGTTGATTGAGTTAAATGTGACAAGACCAATATGCAGTGCAGTACTTGTAAATAGCATATGGATAACTAAATAAATTACATGAGTCTAAAAATTAAATCAATAAGTATAAAAAAATCAAATTAAAAACAGATTTTGAAACCAAGTCAGAAACGGATTAGGTCGGATTTGACCCAAATTTAAAATCAAGTCTAACCCACTTTAAAAATCAAGTCAGGTCAAATCCGACCTAATTTTAAACTAGTTCAAAAAAATTCAAATCAAAACAGACATGATTTGGATCAATTTAAAGCAGGTCGGATCAAAATACCCGATCTATAAAAATCAAGTTAGATTAGATCAGCACAAATACCTGACCCGACTTGACCCATGCACTTGTGAACGTAAAAGCCTCCCTTCATATTCGTTATTCCAAAAGGAAAATTTGGCGTACATCAGCCTATTTTCTTTTTTTTTTGGCCATAAACTGCGTTACCAAGCAAAAGACACTACTTTGAAGAAGTTCTGTTTTCAAGAGTGAAATCCACTGTTTCAAGTAATGAGCCCCAACCGAAGCATAAATATTAACTAAGATGCGGATTTTTGGGTTGATTATAGGATAATTGTACAATAAAAGACTAAAGCTGTTGTAGGTAGAGGTGGTAATATGGGTTGAGCCCGGCGGGTTACCGCAAAAGACACTACCCGCCAAAACGGTTCTGTTTTCAAGATTTTCAACCCACCAACCCAATCAACCCGCCCCGCCTAGAAGTGCATAAATATTCAACTAAGTGCGGATTTTTGGGATTATAATATTTTTTTTTTACAATTAAGTAGTATTTTATTTGTCATTAAATTTTTGTGATATCCAATTTTTTTTTTACATTAGTACTTCTTAGAAAAAATAAAGAATAACAATTTTATTTATGACAAATGTTATCTTTATATAAGTTCCTAAATAATGTTTGACAAATATTATTATATATTTAAGATTAGACTAAAAAAATATAGAGAAATGTGAAATAAAATAAATTAATATTAGAAAAATTCATAAAATATAATTTATTTTTTGAATTTTAATTAATTTTTTTTAATTGGCGGGTTGGTGGGTTACAGAAATGAACCCACCTTTAAAATGGGGTGGGTTTATCAACCCATATTTTTTAACATGATCACAAAAAATTGCCCTACACACACCATTTTTTGTGTGGCCCACATAAAAAAACCCAAATTGCCACCTCTAGTTATAGGTTTATTCACGGAAGCTCATATAGCCTGATAAACAACATCTCATTCAACGGCTTAACTTTTTAAGTTATGGATCATCATTTTATATTGGGGTTTATATTTATGTAGGTGTTGCATGATTAAATATTATATATATATATATATATATATGAAAGCATTAAATGCGGGGAATCATAACTACCATATAAAAGATGAAAACATTAAATGTGGAGAATCATAACCATACACCTGTCATTGTTGTATATAAAGCGGCTACAGAAATGATTTTACCTTTTATATTATATCTATTTAATACATGGAAGAGCTTTTTAGACTTGAAATGTAAATATTGCATAGTTTTTTTTTTAAGTTGAGAGACATTTTTTTTTATTCTACCTTATAATGACTTAATTTCATTAAAATGTAAAGATGATAAGAATCTAACTTATGACTTCATGATCACACGACTCTGATATCATATAAAGAAAAAAATTTAACAAATTTTTTAAGTTTTTGAATGAAGGTCACGTTAATAATTTTTATATTATATTTTTCTAACAAAGCATGAAAGAGAAAATAATTTGCTACGTTAATAAAATTTTCCATGTACATTTAAATAACATGTTCTGTCTTAGTAACAGAAGTGTCTAAAGACTAATAAATTATTTTTGAATTTAGTACTCTAAGTTATTCATAAAAGAGATATATCTTTGAGGTGTGGATTACTGTGCAGAAATGATGTTTGTCAAAGAGGTAGTGTATGTATAGTGACAACATAATTATAAGAGATATTAAGTGCATATAATTTTGCCTTTTATTTATAAAATTTAAGTGTGTCTAACAGAGGACCTTTAATAGCTTATTTGGGAGCTCAAATCTAATTGTACAAATGTTAAAATAGTATTATCATTAATAAAAAAAAATCATTTTTTATTTGCATAACTTTCTTTTTATATTACCTTTTACTGCACCTTCTAAAATATGACTCTTTATGGCCCACAACACAACATATTGCAAAAAATAGCAGACTACTACTTGATGTGGGCAGCTCAGATGCACCGATACGCTTTTTTTAAAAAAATGTTGTTCTAACATCAAAAGTCATGCCATTATTTTTCTTTTTCTTTTAATAGATGGTGGACACGCTCGGACACGTTCGGACACGTTTTTTTTTTTTGTTTTTTTTTATTTTTTTAATCTTAATTTTATTTTTTTAACTAAATATAAAAGAAATAATTTATAAATTAATTTTTTTGTTATGAAATTTGACATTAAAAATTAACATAAAAAAATTCATTTTTTATTTGCATAACTTTCTTTTTATATTGCCTTTTACTGCACCTTCTAAAATATGACTCTTTATGGCCCACAACACAACATATTGCAAAAAATAGCAGACTACTACTTGATGTGGGCAGTTTACAACTTGCCACAGAATTAAGAACTAAGCTATACACACAATTTTTTTTTTTATTTATTTTTTATTTAAAAAGTAAAAGCACTAATTAATGTCATTCGTTTAAATATGGTGTATTTGTCCAAAACAGCTGTTGAATTGCTTGGGTAATTTTACTTGATGGAGAATGCAATACACAGACACATGAACCTAACGGATATTAATTGAGGGGTTGTTTCGTACAATGGAAGGAAAGAAAGAAACAAAAAGATTGGATAAAAAAAGTGGAGAGTCATCATTCCTTTATTTATTATTATCCAATGGGGTTTACTTTTATCAAAGAATAAATAAAAATAAATAAATAAATGTAGACAAAATTATCTTTTATTTAAAAATTAATTTATTTAAAATTTAAATAATAAGTAAAATAAAAAATAAAAAATAAAAATATACAATAATCATTTACTCTCCCTCCTCGTGTTTATCAAGAGAAGGAGTGCAAATGATTTAATTTTTAATAGGTAACACCGAAAATTAATCCACCTATTTGTGTGTCTCTCTCTTCCGTTCTAAATATGGTATGATATAAAAAATAAGGGCTTTGTAATTTCTATGAGAATTTAAATGTTTCTACACATCTTTCAATTTTCATACTAATATGAATCTCACATATAAATTTTTTTTTAATATATAAATTTTACGGGATTTTTATCTGATTTCAATTCTCCAAAAAATAATAATAATAATAACATCACAACGTTATAATCTTTCCTAATCAACTCTACCAACCAAAAGCCAGAGCCGAGAAAGAATGATTCGCCGAGCACTTGAGAGGATATGCATATATCAGCATATGTCATAAGTTCGTAGAAAAGGTATATGGTACAGAATTGACCTTTAGAAGTGTCAGTGTTACCTCATGATCCTTTTTGTTTTGTTTAATTGTTGATGGGGATTGGAATCGGAACCAATCCTTTTATATTATTTTTTTAATCACAATTTCGTGTCTATTTTTTTAATATAACGTTATAATTTTTTCATTGTTTTACTTATTTAATGTCAGTGTTTTACCATATATGTATGTCCCAAATTTTGTGGTTGCACACGCAAGCAAGCTTTCATGTACAAAAGATACCTTAGTAATCTACAAGAAGTGGGCGAGGGGTGTCTATAGAACCTTCAATATTTCTACGCTTTTTCTTAATGCCTAGGAAACTATGACGTATTAATTCAACCAACCATGCAAGTACCTGAAAAGCTTAGCTAGTGAATTGATATTAATAATTAGACGTTGTCAGGACGTGGATCGTGAGTTTGAATTTCTATGCTCATTGTTTAATTAAAATAATAACGATGTGATGAATCACGAAACAAAAATAAAGAATGTCACAAAAATTCAGTTATCCATGGACACTGCCACACCGGTGATGATAGTGCATCTGAGCCTGAGGTGGACATAAACCTCTTTTTGGCACGGTCTTAATTCTTATCTGTGGAATCCAACTTGGCTTAAAAGTAAGGGGGTGCAAAATGAGTTTTATATTTCTCATTAAAATAACCAGTTTTAAAAAAGTAGAATGAACCGAACCAGTTTTTAAAGAACCGGTTCATGAACCGAACCTACACACTCTTCGAAACAGTTTTTAGAATCGGTTTAAGACACCGGTTCCGAACGAACCGAATCTAATTTTTTCTAACACATGGGTCTCACATGTTTTTTATCATTTAAACCAATTCGGTTCGGTTTTTCAAGAAATTCGTTCGGTTTTTCAAGAAATCCGGTTCGGTTCGACCCATGCACATCCTACTTAAAAATATATATGTCTTGTCACGTTGGTATTATAATAATATAATCCGTTAAGCAAAGCAAGTAATTTTAATTAAAATAGACCTTCTCCAACCAAACTGGTCCTACATAACTAATGAATGGGGATGTTTACTCCTTGTAGTCTATAGGAAGAACCCCACATCGTATTGACATTTCAATTATCATTACTTTGCATTTCAATTTATTTATGAGATTAATATTTTTTATGTTGTAAAAAATAAATTTATCTTCTACACATATAAAAACATGTAAAACTCATATTTTCTCTCATTATATTATTTTTTGGTGATAGGTTATTTTACCTACCACTTTTTCTGCCTATTTTTACCTACCATTCTCCAATATCGTGAGATCAAAATCTCAAAGAGATAGAGTAAGATAAATGTTAGTTAACATTCTGATCTAATAATATTTTAGAGTGATAGACAAAGACAAGCAGGTCGACACAATTTTATACGTGTATAATATCACCCTTTATTTATTTATTAAATATATATTTTTTTAATGTATAACTACATCAATTGATCGGACTAGGAGCCAGCACAAAAAGTCGTAATTAATGATAAACTTTATCTTAATTGAATGTGAAAGTGGGTCCAACACGCCAGCTTTATTTGCTTGATCCCTTGTTTAACTTTTGATTTATATATACTGCACCATATCGGGTTGTTTCCTTCTTTTTATTTTTTCCTTGAATGGGAAGATTCTATGAATTGTTTATTCACTATTTTTTTTTAAAAAGCGAAATACAGAAGAAAAAAAGCATATGCAAATAGGCTTGTTTCTAATTGTTGCCTAAGTTACATGAAATGCAACCAAGAGTCATAAAAATCCAACAACCATGCATTATTCAATTTTTAGCCTCAAAGAAAGACAATCATTATAAGACTCAGACATGTCCTCATCAACATATAAAATCTTTACTCTTACTTGGCATATCCTGCGTGGAGCCTGTGATAATCATCATATTCATGACATACGTACATATTAGAAAATTTTCCTTTTATAGTTTATTGGTGGTGTAATTATTACCATATTTGCCCTGTAAGTTTGTTATTATGGTTGGAGTGATTCTAAAAAGAAATAAAAAACTCAAGCAGCATGTTAATTATTTTTTTCCCAACTAACCCTGATATGAGGTTCTAACGACCAAGCAAACAGACATGGTGGTAGTTTGTAGTTTATGTTCAGAAGTTTGATTGTCCCTCTAATTATTAGTGTTTTTTCTTCTCACTAATTCCGGGCATTGACGTACCATAGTAACGATTACGGTTGGCGGCATGTTAAAACTCAGTTTATTTTATGTGTTTAATTTACAACTTTTTTGTAAAAAAAATAAAAAAACTGAGTTGTTTTTTTTTTTTTCTTTTCAAAATTAACATTTTTGTCTTCTTAATAAAGCACCCGTCAAAAGTCAATTAAGACTTGTTTGAATGTACTATGAAAAAAATGACTTTTATGTATTTTTTTAATGACCTTTTCAATCATCAAAACTATTTTGTATTTAGATGTATTATTTGAAAACATTTTTATATAAAAATTCATTTAAATGTTCAAATAAAAAAATTTATATATAAAATTATTGAAAAGACATATAAAAATATTCTCTTTTCACATTGCGTTTGTATGAAAATAACTTATAAGATTTATAATATTATAATTTTAGGCTATGCCAATATCCTCTGACATAACTTTTTTTTGTTTGTCTGGCTGACTCATGAATAGTACTAGTACTGTTGGACTTCTTCTTTTTTTTAAAAAAAAAGTAAACACCCCTTTTTTGTCCCTGATAATATTCACGAAATTCTTTTTAGTCCCTGGCAATAAAAAAGGATCAAATTGGTCCCTAAAATGATTGAAAAAGGACCAAGAAGTACTTATTACAATTGACAGAAGGACTAACGTGTCCCTTTTTTCATAGTTTTAGGGACCAATTTGGTCCTTTTTTATTGCCAGGGACTAAAAAGGATTTCGTAGATATTGTCATGGACCAAAAATGGTATTTACTCAAAAAAAAGTGAACCACAGACTTGTTATATCTGCAGCATGACTTATGCCAGCTTCCTGCAACATTATTGTTGTACTTTCGTGTAACTTTTTATTTTGTTGACACCTTTATATTAGGATTTTATTAATCTTATGTTACATAACTTAAGTTATGTTTCTAACACACACAATAAAAAGGAGAGAGAAAGTGGAATGATAAAAGAGAAAAAAAATTATGGATCCCACTTCTTCAATGTGTGTGTAGGAAAGTGAAGTTATGTCATGTTACATGATAAACATAAAACCCTTTATATCATGGGCTTTGCAACTCTATTGTGACTGTAAAATTTGAGAGTTTGCAGCTGACACAAACATATGGTGGGCTCCATCATATTTAAAAAATAAAAAAATAAAAATAAAATGCTGATAAGTGTGTGGCAGGAGAAAATCACTTCTGCACTTACATTAGAAGTGATTTCCCCTTATATTATTTAATTAATTTTTTTTATGAAAGCTCTTATTTAATTATTGAACAATCTTATCAATACACAAATGCATAACTCCCCAAGAATTTCAATTGCGCTTATATTCATCAGTGAATTTGGAGTATCCTACTTTCACGCAATTCACAACGTTCGACAAGCAATCGATATTTCACGATCAAGGGTATAGTACTCTTTCTAGTAGCGGTCCTTCTATATCGTATTAACAATCGAAAGATGGTCGAAAGAAAAAATCTCTATTTGACAGGGCTAACCATCACCGACAAATTAAGATTCATCATACCAAATGGTTCGTTTTTTCTTTTTTGATAACATAGGTTCATTTTTTTTACGGTCAGGGTGGATAACTTATCTACATTGAGCCCAAAACGACGTCGTTTTCAGGCGAAAATTAAGGTATTTTTGTAATTATAATTTATTTCAGAATTATAATAGTCTTTTTTATTATAATTTTTTAACTCAAAATGACGTCATTTTAGGAGCGAATGTAGATAACTTATCTACATTCACCTTAGAAACATTAAAGCTCATACCAAATCATAAAAAAATATTAACATAAAGGTGGAAGCATACTTATTTTCTTAGCAGCGGAAAAACTTCAATCTTCTCAAATAACTCTTTATAGTTTTTATCCCACGCTTATTTAGGAATTTATTTGGACATCTTTATTTTATCATTTAATTTATCCAATATATATTAAATAATATAATATAATTATTTGTACAATATATAACCCACAAACACATTAGAAAATATAATTTCCTAACATCACTTTTATACTGTTAGATGATATCTAAATCAATAGCTTCTAAGCACACCCGACCTCAATACTTAAAAAGAGAGATAAAGTAGTGAAATCTAATATTCTTGGAAGCCATTGATTTAGATATCACCCAATGATACAATAGTGATATTGAAGATAGAAAAATTAAACTGATAAACATTATAATCTGCCATTAATTATTTATACAAAGACAATGTCTAAGAAATATGAAATGAATCATACTTAAAAATAAAAATTCATAATCACTAATCATTAACATTATAATAAATTTTTTGAAAAAGAAATGAAAGAATAAAAGGCGAACACACTTGTCTTACCAAAAAAGAAAAAGGCTAACACGCTTGTTAATAGAATAGTAACTATGATACTGTTAAAAAGGCTAACACATATTTAGTAACTATGATACAAACAGATGCATTCTTCTATGTTCTTCATCTTCGTTCTCTCTATTTCTGCTGCAAAGGTTTCTTTAGGCTTCTAAACCTGTTAGCACACCAATGGATCCTTCCATTCACTTTCAAAAAATTCAAGGGGACCCTTATCCTGATGATGCCTCTTATAGAAGATTAATTGGTCGTTTGTTGTATTTAACAACAACTCGACCCGATATTTTCTATGCTATACAGCAACTTAGCCAATAGATGGCCAACCCCATGCAAGTTTATTTCACTGCAGCAACTAGAATTCTTCGATACTTGAAGAATTCTCCAGGAAAAGGTTTATTTTTTCCCTCCACTAATGATCTCCATATTTCAGCCTTCTCTGATGCAGATTGGGGTCGTTGTTTGGATACTAGGCAATCCATTACTGGATTTTGTGTCTTCATTGGTCTTGCCATTGTATCTTGGAAATCAAAGAAACAACACACCATCTCACGTTCCTCCACTGAAGCTGGGTATCGCTCCCTTGCTAGTCTATCCTGTGAATTGCAATGGATTTCATTTCTTCTCCAGGATTTATGTCTGCCTTTATCCAAACCTATTTCTGTCTTTTGTGACAATCAATCTGCTGTATATTTAGCCCATAATGTTGCCTTCCATGAACGCTCTAAGCACATAGAGCTTGATTGTCACAGAATTCATGAGAAGATCACTGATGGTCTAATTCATTTACTGCCAATATCCACTTCCCTTCAAGTTGCTGATATTTTTACGAAGGCTTTGCATCCACAGCCATTTTCATCCAATTTAGCCAAGCTTGGACTAATGGATATCCATCGTCCAGCTTGTGGGGGGATATTGAGTGATATATCCATCTCACCTACTTCGAGCAAGGACATGAAGATTAATGCTGATACTAATTCTGTTTAGTAGTTAGTTATAACCACTTAGCTATTATTAGTGAGTTTGTTACAACTGTCTTGCTTACGTGTATGTTTTAGCTTCTTATCAGTTTTGTATATAAACTAATTTGATAGCATTCTCTCACAAGTAATACAAACATATGCATTCTTCTATGTTCTTCATCTTCGTTCTCTTTATTTCTGCTGCAAAGGTTTCTTTAAATATGTTAAAATAATATGTTACTTATGCAATTGGATAATAATCTAAATTTATTATATTAATATAAATAAAAATTAAATTAAGTAATGATATAATAACGCATACATATGTAATATAATAATTTTTTAAAAAAAGTTCAAATTAAAATTAAGCAAAATTAGTTGCAATATCAATTATTTGAGGGCAATGGTGCTTTAGTTGCAATTATATACTAAAATCATGTTTGTATAATGTTGAATCATGCAACCCGTGATTTTATCTTTATGTCAATCCTAATTCTTTGATGATATAATAATGGGTAAAGGATTTCTTCAGTCAATGGATATAAGTTATCTCCGGTGAATCCAAGATAATGTCATTTTGGACTGGAAATCAATGTATTTTTGTAATTTTAATATATTGCAGAGAATTATGTTAATCTCTATCATTATAATTTTTTAATCTTATAACCTTAAAATGACGTCATTTTGAGCTCACTGAAAATAATTTTATCTGCAGTGGCTGGAGAAATACTTTTCCCTATAATAATACATGATTATGTAATATAATAATTTGATCACACAAATTAAGTATATAACATGTAAATTAAATAAATGCGTAAGTTTTGTTGTTGTGCAAATTGAATGTATACAATTTATCTAACTTTGTAAATTATTCTTACATTTTTCAATCCCTTTTTATTTTATTCATCCTTTTATTAGCAAAATTAAAGTATTAGTGTGATCACCGCTTTTTGACCCTTTTGCCATTCATTAATTAATTAATAACCATTTTTCCCCTTATCCAAAATTATCTACCAATCTGCACCTCTTTAATCGATTAACTTGAAGATTTAATCGATTAAATGGTCAAAAATGGAAAAAATGGTTGACTTGAAGATTTAATTGATTAAATCTACCAACATTTTTGGAACCAGTTTTGCCAGTTTTTGAAGTTTTGAAGATTTAATCGATTAAATCTCCAAGTCAATCATTTTTGCCGGTTTTAAACATTTAATCGATTAAATCTTCAAATTAATCGATTAAAGAGGGAAAGATTGGTAGATAATTTTGAATAAGGGGCAAAATGGTTATTGATTAATTAATTAAGGGTAAAATGGTCAAAAAGCCGTGTGATCACCCACAAACTAATCAAAGGACCAACAAAATATAAGAGTTTGTAAGGAACCTTGGGATACACCACCCCAAAAGCTAGCTCAAAGGGTGGGAGTGCCCAAGGCCTTATAAAGGCCACATTAGTTGTTCATCCAACCAATGTGGGGCTATATATCTCAACACGCCCCCTCACACGAGAGACCATTGGGCTTGAAGAGTGGATAATGCAACAGGCCCAACCTACCTGTGCTAAGAAATTCCACAAGAGAAAGTGGGGGACGACGAAGCTCTGATACCATGTAAAAGAACCTTGTGATACACCACCCCAGAAGCTAGCTCAGGTACACCACCCCACTTTCTCTTGTGGACTCTCTTAGCACAGGTAGGTTGGACCTATTGCATGATCCACTCTTCAAGCCCAATGGGCTCTCGTGTGAGGGGGCGTGTTGAGATATATAGTCCCACATTGGTTGGATGAACAACTAATGTGGAGTTTACAAGACCTTGGGGACTCCCACCCTTTGAGCTAGCTTTTGGGGTGGCGTGTCCCAAGGTTCTTTACAGAGTTATTCAAAAGACTAGCCAAGCATAATTTATACATTACTTTTTTTATAAAAAAAATTATTTAATTTTTTTTTTGTAATTTTCACAATTTTTTCATCTCTTATGGTCAAAATTCTCTTTAAATCCTTTGTTAATGGTTCTGTACAAAAATATAACCACAACAACTTTCTCAACGTCAACCTTTTGTGTTGGCTTTAATATTTTTGTATTATATCATGGTAGAGTTACTAAAAATTTATTTGCTGGTATAGTTGAGGGAGTTAAAGAAAGATTATCTAGCTGGCAATCCCAGTCTCTCTTTCAGGTGGACAGAGTGATTCTTTCTTAATCTGTGTTGTCTACTGTGTCGTACTACTTCATGCAAAGCAATATGATTCCTAAAATTGTCTGTAATGAGTTTTCAAAGAGCCTTCATATGGGGTGATATATAAAGGAAGAAACATATGCATCTTATTGGTTGGGACACAATCACAAGACCAAAAGCAGATGGAGGGCTGGGGTTGAGTAAATTACAAGTAGTGAATGAAAGCTTTCTTGGGAAAACTAGTTTGGAATTTTGTTAATGATCCTGATCAGCTTTGGGTGAAGGTACTAAAAGCTAAGTACACAAATTCATCCAATAATCAGACTGATTTAACTTGGAAGAATGGTAATCTCGTCTTTGGAAATTTACGTGTGATGTTTGGAATAAGCTTAAACTCAAGCTGGTTTAGGATGTGGGTGATGGATCTTCTATTTTGTTTTGGGAGGACCATTGGGTGAACATTGGGGAAAAACTTGCAAACAGAACTATTACTCAAATTTCCCCAACAGAGGCTGGTAAGAGAGTAATTGATTATGTTACTCATGGTGGAACTTGGGATTGTGAGAATATATCTAATTTTCTTCTTGATGATTGTGTTCAAATTATTAGAAGCATACTGCCTCCTCATGAATCTAATGGTATGCACATAAAATGGTGGAATTTAATTGGATCAGATGAATTTTTTGTGAAAAATAATTATTTTACATTGCTAAGTCAGAATAGTTCTGATGGTATTGACAGAAAATTCTGGTCAGCAATTTGGAATTTAAATGGGCCAATCAGATAAGTTTGTTTCTTTGGAAGACTGCTCATCATCATCTATCAACTAGGAGATTCCTGGATAACTTTAGATTGTGTCCTCCTACCTGTCCTATTTGTAATTTTCATGAAGAATCCATTATTCATATGGCACGTGACTGTCTTAAGATTAAAAGAGTTTGGTCTAATCTTTTGAGGCGAAATTTGATAAATGATTTCTTTAATACTGATTTAGATTCTTGGTTTTCCTTAAATATTCAAAATGAATCTATTATGTGCTTTGATGCCCCCTAGTCGTTGGTTTTTGCTGTTACTGTTTGGTTAGCTTGGCAGTGGAGAAACAATCAGGTGTATGGTGTGGAAAATAATGGATGTGAAAGCATACAAGGTGCAGTCCGTTGAGAGTCTGGTCCGTGAGTATACTCAAGCCTGGATAACTTCTAAGGGGACAAAGCTGACCAAGAATTACATTTTTGTTCCTATTAGATGGTTACCTTCGGACACAGGTTGGGTGAAATTAAACACGGATGGTGCAGCCAGGAGTGATGGCAGGGGTGCTTGTGGATGAATTATAAGAGATGAAAATGGTTATTGGAAAGAAGGGTTTGCTTACTATATTGCCCATTGTTCAGCTTTTATTATAGAATTATGAGGCGTCTTCTAAGGTCTCGAATTTGCTTGGACTAGAGGTTGGAGACGCTGCATCCTAGAAAGTGATTCAAGCTCGTTATCACTTTGCACTCCAGCAGTGGAAGAGCAGCTCGAGAGTCTCACTTAGTGACTCGGATTCGAGCATGGTTACAAGAGAATTGGGAAGTTCCACTGGTTCATGTTTTTAGAGAAGGAAGTAGTTGTGCAGATTGGTTTCTAAATATCCTTTAGACTATACTATATTGTTGAGAATAATTCTTGTGTTTTTTCAAACCCTCCCCCTGGTATTTCGCCTTTGTATTGGGCTGATTTATCTTTGTCTTGTAATTTCAGAACGATTTTATTGAATTGATCTCTTTGGGGTTGTTGTTCACCCCCTAAGATTACCAAAAAAAAAACATTTTTCACATCTGAATTGTTTTTTTTTCTAATCTTTTTCCACTTTATCCAAGTCATGAATAAAAACACAACACTGTGATTACACAAAAAAAAATGAACACTTTTCATTAAAAATATCAACGGTGGATATTTGAGGCATAAATATTATCAATATGTTTTTAACTATTATCTTTGCTTATATTAATATTTCATTAAATATGTGTTTTTCATAAATCAATGGTGGATATTAATATTATTAAACTTGAATTGGTCATCGGCACAGCCAAAGTATTTGTTAATTATTTGTTCATTCAAACAGTGGATCAATGGTTTAATGATTCAACTAGTTAAATTGAATTTATATTAAATTATTTAATAAATTAATTAAGAGATATATTTTGACAAATAAATGACTCTAACTTAGTTGTAATATTTTACACACATTTTCAAAAATTAGTTCAAATAAAAAAAGGAAACGTTATAGTTACGACCTTTTTTTATGACCTCTTACAACCATATCTTATCACCATTGATTTTTGTCAATCAATAGTTATCATTTAATGTAAAAAAAAAATTGTAACTATAACCTCCATTATAAAAAAGTTATAAGTATTGGCTAATATCGATTGAAGCATAATTCATGGCCGATTCCCCGATTTAGCATTACATGACCGATCCACTGTCCGAACTGATGCCATTATTGAAAAATTATAATGAAATATGATCATATCGCCTAGCAAAAAAAATAATAAGAGAATTAAACCCAAGTTATGGTAAAAGTTCAGATTTTTAAAGATACCATTAGTGGAAAAGAAAAAGGAATTAGTCTTGGAAAATCAAAGAAAAATATATTTATTTTATTTTAGTGTAAAAGTGTTTTAAGTTAATTTTATTTTGTTAACAAATATTTCTTAAATGATCTTCAAAAGGTTCAAAGGAAATTTTTTCGTAAATATTAACCAAAGTTGAATTGATAATCTTAAATTAATTTCTGTTCAGACCAATACAATATGGATTGACCAAAATGTATCGGGTCAAATCACATATGGTTGAAGTGAGAAGGCCTTTGGTAATCTATTTTCTGGGCTGTGGGTTGTTGATGATGATGATGATGGGAAGACTTTGGTTAACCTTCAGCGCGATGACCCTGACTGGGGTACCTGCAATGACATTCCGACGCTCAAGTCAGTATCAATGACAGACTTGTGTGTATTCTTACTGAATTAGATGATTATACCTGGGCATGTACCCTCTATTTATATAGTGGTTCTGATGTCGCCTGAGGATAGCGGCATGGCCTCTGATTGACTGTTCAAGGGCTGCAGGTTCAGCTGGTGTTTTCATAACCTAATCTCTTTATGTTAGCCTATCTTGGTAGAGTATGGGCAAGCTGGTGTTGTCTTCTGCTTATTTGTTCAATGGCGCGGTGGACCTTTATTGGCTCCTGTGATTGCTTCCTTATCTCTGAAGTTATGTTAAAGGGAGGTTTCATGTGCGATGGTGGCATCGCGCCCTGTTATGCGCGATGGAAGTCACTGGCGGATCCAGAATTTTTTTTTATGTCTGCACACTTAGGGGCGAGGGTTCGGAGGCGGCCCCGGAATTTTTTTAAAGATCATGATCCAATTTTTGTTTCCACTTCAAAAGTAAAGCTTTGGCGAATAAACCAAAGTTATAAAGAAATAGATAATGATAATTAATAAAAAATAAACACCACAAAAAGATATTTGTAAAATATAGTATAATTGTAGGGTTAATCAATCAAAAACCATTTCTGTTTATGTTTATTTGATCCAAAGTTGACCACTTTTGCTTCACAAAAAAATGTAAAAAATCTCATACGATTCTCCTCCACTTAATGAAGATTGAATTTCAGGAATTGTTGATGTCTATTAAGATTTAGAACTAATAAAGTTTATGCTTAAAAAAAATAAGAGACATAGCAATGAGCTAAAGTTTAAGCTTTTAATTGTAGGGGTTGAGCCTATCTTTATATTTTTCCGTTCAATCTTCTTATTTTTTTTATTTTATTTTTACTTAACCTGAATTATCCACCTATGAAAAAAAAGAAATTCCTAACTTTATGTCTGCAATTGCAACCAAACAGGTCCGCTATTGATGGAAGTCATTGTGCCTCACTCTGGACCTTGTAGGTTTGGGCCTCGTTGTATATATTTTGGACCTTTAATGGTCTATCATATTTTATTTAGATCAGTTTCATTTGAAGAGATTTAACTTTTTTTCTAAACTCAAATAAATTGGATCGCTAATTTCTTTTTTTGGATACAAATGGATGCTATCTTCAGTTTTCACACATGCATCCTAGTTGAATCCAATAAATTAAAATATGTGAAAATAATCTATCTATTTATCATTTTTTTTAAACATAAGAATTAGAAAAGAAATAACCAATAAACACAAAAGGCCGGATCATTTTCTAAATTTAGGGGGTAAATCTTTTCCGCATATTTTCTAAAATAAAAAAGAGAATGAATTTTTTATCGAGAAAGGTTATAGTTACGACCTTTTTTTCTTATAACCATATTTTATCACTATTGATTTCCGCCAATCAACAGTTATCATTTATTATGAATTAATAATTAATTAATGAGTTTAATTTGAAAAAATGATAACCGTTGATTGGCGAAAATCAACGCTGATAAGATAAGGTTGTGAAAAAAAAAATAGTAACTATAACATTTCTCTTACTTATTTTATTATTTATTCTGCGAAATAATAACTATTCATCATTTATTCTGCGAAATAATAACTAGTCATCATTTATTCCCGTTTCAACAATGATACTAAAATTTGATCTAACTATAAATGGTAAATATATATATATATATATATATATATATATATATATATACTGACCTTTCGATTGACAACATATAATCAGATTAAAAAATAGGAAAAAAATTATAACGGTTTTAAGACACTGACTAATAAATATTTAATGAGGAAGATTATACTTATGAAATTTTTTTATAATCTCTTATAATCATGTCTTAATATTATTTATTTTCGTCAATCAATAATTATCATTTATTATGAATTAATAAATTTAATTTATGAAAATAATAACTGACAAAAATTAACAGTGTTAAAATATGATCGTAAAAAATAAAATAAAGATATGTTATAAAAAATATATAAAGATAAAAACACAAAATTAATAAGAGTGAGGGCGGTGGTTAAGTAACCGTGACTGCCTGCGTGGGAAACGTAAAAACCGTAAATTATTATCTATTTATTTTAACGCAACCGTATATTCTGACGCTGTCTCTGTGTGACTGTGTCTGTCCGTGTCCGTGTGAGACTCACTCACTCACTCACTCGCCCTTAACAGTGAGAAAGAGCAACCTCAACCCCAATTGGATTTCAAAACCGCTCCTCTCTCTCTCTCTCTCTCTCTCTCTCTCTCTCTCTCTCTCTCTTCGTTCTTTGCCTCTATTTTTGTTTTCACATATAATATAAAAAAAGATAAATCGTCAGCAACATCTATAGTTTCAATCTTACGGATCTTGTTGCTGGATTGTGTGTGGATCCTCGGATCGTGATCCTCTACTCCTTCCCTATTCTGGGTTGTCCCTTTCTTCTTCTTCTTCTTTCTGGGGGCAAGATCTCTGTTCTCTCCACTGCACACTCTTCGAGTCACTGCTTGTATCAATGGTATTCAGTACCCACCTTTTGATGGCGTTTTGACTACCCTTTTACCAGGTAACCCGTTACGGTGTGGAATTTCACTTAACAACTGTTGAGGACTCAAAACTATGGACCAAAAAAATCTCATTTTTTTTTAATATTTGGTCTGAAATCCTACGATTTTGTGGTTATTTATTTTTTTTATTTGTTTTTTTTATTTTTTTATGGATTTCCTGTCTCAAAAACGGAACTTGGGTTGTCATTGGATTATTTCGTGGCATTAGGTTCAGTGTTGGATTTGATACTTGCAATTTTTTTTATTTTTTTGGGGGGGTTTTGGAATCTTTTTGTCTTCAATCATATCTTGATTAAATTAGTTTTATAGCAAGAGTTTTTCTACTTGGTTGCTAAGCAAATGCAGCAGAAGAAATTCAGTTTAGAGCTTTCAATTAGGTTTCTCACTCTCAATTATTTGAACTTTGAAGCTTGATTGTCTCATCTTTCCCCCTCTTTTTTTGTGTCTCATTAAAAAAAGTCCTTCCCAAATTTTTCTTCATGCACTAGGCAAACAAGAGAAGATTATACAATCAAATTGCTCTACATTAGTGTTATTATTATTGATTAATGTCCATGACTTTGAAAACGGGTTGTTTATATTTTTATCATATTTGACTTAAACTGTCTCACCCCAGGCAAAATAAAATTAACTGAAACTTCTGAATTATGATGATTGTGTTGTGTTGTGTTGTGTTGCTTACTCCCATTTGACTGGTAAATAACTTCTGGCACAACCTGACAGGTCTACTATTTTGTCATCTCAATCCTGTCTTTCTTCTTCAAGAAAGTAAGTTGCTATTACACCCAATGCTGCTTGATGAACACTATTTTCTGGAAGACAGTAATCCCTATTTTGTTTAAGAGTGGAAAAGAAAAAATTGTTTGAGAATTTGCCTATATATATTTTAATATCAGCCTGGCTGTATGGACAGCAACTTAAATTTTTATATAAACACCGGAGGAATGGTTAAACTTTAAGGATTTGAATTTGTTTGTTGGGGTCTTCTCGTGTTTAATCATCTCTAAGCCACTGTTTATTGTTTCTATGTAACTTGTAGCTTAAGTGTGAATGATGGATCCAATTAACGTGTCACCTGCTAATGGGCTTGAAGTGGTCCACCAAAATGGTGTTCATGATGAACCTTCTAATTCTGGAGAGAATCGTGTTGTTTCAAATGATTTAGACCCCGGTGTTACTGAAACTACAGAATCTGTAGCTCCGCCTCCAAGTGGAGATTCTGATAATTTCAACCGGTCAGATGGCGTTGCAACTGATAACACATCTGTGGCGGAAATCAAAGGATCGAATGACAACATGGATGGAAACAATATGACCATTTCTAAGGTTTAGAGGATTTTGTTTTCCTTGAATTGATTTTGATAAGTTAGTTATATTATTTGAATCTCTAATATTTGCTCAATTCTAGGAAGAGAAAGGGAAAATAACTGATCAAACAGGGAAATTGAGAGCACAAACAGTTCCTGTCAAGAATAAGAATGCAAAGGCTCCAAGTTCCACTGGTGTGCGTGCAAGTTTGATGAAAAGGAGCAAAAATGGGAAAGATAAAGAGGCATTATCTTCTGTTTCGAATGGTACTAAAGTTTTAGACTCTCTTCCAAAGCAGTCTATTAAAAGCAGATCATTAAGTGACCGGCAGACTCAATTGTCCAAGGTAAACTCTGTTGTTACTTTTGCTTGCTTTCTAAAATGTTTACTTAGGAACTCAGATAATTGTGCTTTTGTTTCGTATTTTATCTTTTTTATGTTTTGGGTAACAAAAATTATATTTTTGGCATTCCCTGATAGTTTTTGTAATGTGCTTTTCTCAGCACCCTTCAAAGTCTGATGCAGCATCTTCTGAAGTACCAATGTATGTAATGCTTGCATTTATTTGTCAATGTTTCATCCTAAGGGAAATAATATAATTGCTGATTGTAAATATCTAACTGGTGGACTGTGATTTGTTGGATACAGGCAGAATACAAAACCAAAATCATTGAAAAAAGGACCCCTTGATAAAGTCCAAGGAGAAGCAGAATCTTCATTGTATCCTTTCTTTTTTGGTTTATTTATTCCTCCTAGTGAGTGAAAATAGGAAACTACTGCATTTCTTTGTTATTTAATCTTATTATTTGAGTGTGATGCTGATAGGATTCTGTTCTCCTATCTTACTGGAAAGAGGTATTTTATTAATGTAAAATGAAAATATACAATGCAAGGGATTACAATGAGCAAGAATTGCCCCCAACTTGAAGAACCTTCTCCAAGTTCTCTGCATAAATAGCCCAGAAAATTCCATAAAACCAACCTACCTTCCTAACTTACAGCCTAGCCTTATAAAGACAATCCTACACTACCATCTCTTTCCATAACTTCCCACTAATGCAGTTAAAACTACCCCCCACTAACATTTCCCACAACCTCTATTAATTGCCCATTTCTTCTGACTTGATTTGTTCATAGAGATCAATGTTTCTATCAGATGCTTTCTATTATTGTAGTTTGTTCTTAATCTACTTAGAAGTACCAATGCAGAAGATGCCAAACCTCGCAGGGTGGGGACACTTCCAACTTACGGATTCAGCTTCAGATGCGGTGATCGAGCTGAGAGAAGAAAAGAGGTAAATAGTTAGTACATACTTTTTTCCACCTACTGTGTCATTGTCCAGGTTTCTTTTGAATAAGCTTGTAGTTTAAAAAAATGAATTCATATTCTGGTGGGCAGTTCTACACTAAGCTTGAGGAAAAGATTCATGCAAAGGAGGTGGAGAAAAGTAACATCCAAGCAAAAACCATGGTGAGAATATTTGATATCTGGCCTGAAATGTAAATTGTTGAGTTTGCCTTTTAATCACGTCATTCTTTCCCTCATTTATAGGAGAGCCAAGAAGCTGAGATTAAAATGCTTAGGAAGAGTCTAACATTTAAAGCAACTCCAATGCCAAGTTTTTACCAGGAGCCTCCTCCTCCTAAGGTGGAGCTGAAGAAGGTAAATTTCTCTCTTTCTCTGTGTTTTTGTGTTGCATGCATGCCTTGCATGTGTACTCTTCAGTCTGCACTAATTAATTTCAGAAAATTTTTATTGTGTTGAAGCCATATGTAATTTATATGTTTGTATATGTGCTGCTTTGTGAATGCACAAGTAAACTGGTGCAAACACACTCACATGTTGTTTGAGAGAAAGCATATAATCTTCTGAAAACAATTGGTAAATAGCACTCTCATGTTCCCACTTCTCTCCATCAGTTATTTTCTATCTTATTAAGTTTATTGCTTGTTCTTAAATACCCTGTAATTACAAAACGTTTGATCTTAACACATTATAGATTCACTTATTAGTTACTACCATAGTTCTGCTCTTTTTGTCTAATGCTTAAACTGTAGAAGTGACACATATAAAAATAGAAGAAAACTTCCATTTTGAAAGCAGCATTATTAGCTCATTATGGAGATTTGGTATATAGTTCTGGCATTGGTAAAAAAAATTATATTTTCTGATGTTCGGCCATTATTTGTGAGGAGGTGAAATACATGGTTAGATTGATGTACATTATTAAAAAAACCACTCCCCATTAAACCCCGACTAGCGAGAGTGGGGTGAGGGCATTCTTTGTACCTAACCTTACCCTTGCATAATTGCAAAAAGGCTGATTTTCGTATTCGAACGTGTGACCTTTTATTATTATGTCAATTTCAATTGGTAAATATGAAATGTTATCTTTCAAAAAGTAGAGACTATCAATTAGAATATTACATCATCTTGTGCAATTACCTGCTTCCATCAATCTCTGTGAGGAACCTTTAGATTTGGATTGTGATTTGGTGACTTAAGCATATATGTTGTTTTAAAATTAAGGATTTTTCATCAGATTTCAAATCTGTTTTATTTGATTGAAATTTTATTATTATTTTTAATTTGTTGTCCTAGATGATTTGTTCACTTATCTATCCACATAGGTGAATAAGCTGATTGAGTGCATCTAAACTGATGCCACTTGCTCAGACTAAGAGAATTTTTTTAAAAAACCAACCCTCTTATCAGTAGATGGTTTAGTGGGGGTACTCAGTTTGTTGACGACAAATACCTTGCAGGGGTGTGCATGTTCTTTTCATATCTGCTTTTTATGCCTTTCTAATTCCTTTTTACCTAATAAAGTGATGCCAAATTTTCAGTTTTCTGTCACTCGTAAATTGAAGTTGCCTTCCTTGTTTTGCTAATCAAACATGTCATTGTGAACGATGATAGTTGTAATCCTATTTTGAAAATTTTCTGTAATCTAGACCATTGCTTATTTACTTGATCTTGTTTTGATAAGGTTAAATTACTTTTTGGATCCCTATAGTTTTGTTGAGTTTTCAAATAGGTCCCTCGAGTTTAAAAGTTCTTAACACTTTTAGATTACCGGAAATTTTTAAAATTAAAATTTCATTATAACTATAGGGACCTACAGAGTAATTTAACCTTTTGATAATGCAAGTTTGGTCTTGTCATTTGGATAATTAAACTTCTTTAGCATTGGACATTTCTAATGTAGATACCAACTACAAGAGCAAAATCTCCCAAGCTTGGTCGTAAGAAGGGTTCAACAAATTCAGAGTCAGATGGAAACACGAGCAGCAGTTCTCGACAAGGTCGATTAAGTCTGGATGAGAAAGTGTCAGAGCGTAAACCCACTAAAGGAATTACTGCTGTCCATCAAAAGAAGCCACAACGAAGATCTCTTCCTATTCGACTGGCTAGTGAAAGGATCAGTTCATCCAACTCAACAACTGCACCTAAATCATTGAAGGCAATCAATGATAAAAAGACTACCTTATCTAGTGCAACAAAAAAAGATACCATCTTATCCAAAGTTACAGTGGAAGAGAGAATTGAGATAACTGCAGCCAATGAAGAGAACAGTACCTTGTCCGGTGAGACAAGTAATGCTTTGCCTCTGAATGTGGTTCCTTCAGATAAGCCAAGTGAAGTAGAGTCTCATGTGAATGGTGATGTAGCAATTGAAGAGAATCCTCAGCTTGCCTTGGCACAAGAACGCATCGCGGCAGAGGATTAAGCAAACAGTAGGTTACTTTTGGAGAATTGGATTCATCTGGTGAATATTATAGAAGCATATGACTTAGATTGTTTTACAATGAAGGCTTGCAGATTTTGCATTATTGGTTTTGTGTTGTCATCTTGTCCAAGCAGCAATGTTTTCTTTTATGTGTTTATTCCCAAGCTTGCTGTTTTGGCCCTCGTTCATTCTCTTTCCTGCTTGCAACAATTTGCCAGGTTATTTCTAGTTGATGGTATTTTGGTATTTAGAACTTGTCTATTTTAGTGAATATTTTGAGGAAAATTTTGAGAAAGTTTGCCATGTGATGGTTCAAGTGCTTTGCTTTGTGTTCAGCCCTTGCTTTGTTAAACAATTTGACATTGTCGCATGTACAAGCTGTTTGTTTTGTGGAGAACAACGCCCTTGTAGCTGAATCATATGGATCAAATTCTGCTGTTTGTCCTACATCTTTGATTTGTTATGGATCAAATTCTTTTGTCACTATAAGAATAAATAGACATGCACCATGTAGACGAGCGAATAAATACATTTTCCCTCTCATTATTGACATTTTCATTTAAAATCACTCTCCGTCAAACCTGGACTAATTAGGATAGGGATAAAAGTAATTCTTATACACAATCTTATCGTTGTATATTTGTAAAGAAGTTGTTTTTTATATTTGTATATTTGTAAAGAAGTTGTTTTTTATATTCGAATCCATGACCTTTTGATCACGGTTTGAAAAATAATCTCTTTGTAAATATGCAATGATAACAATATTTTCAAATTAAGGTAATGAAAATTTGTTAACCTTGAAATCATACTGTGCATCCTTGTCTATCTGCTTAAAGTAATGTAGTATCTAAAAACCGCCGAAAGAGTTCGTCACTTCCGGTGCTAGTTTAGTTTTTGTATTTTGCGTTTTGTTTTTTATACTCAGATGATTTCCTAAAAAAATATAAAACAATATAAAAATTCTTAAATAGCATAATAATCCTTGAATAACTAATTATCTAAATCAATATATTTCTCCATTTTCCATCATTGGGTCAACTCTATTTAAATGATCCAATACGCATATCAAATAAGAACTTAAATGTATTAGGACTTATAAGAAGTGAAATAAGTCAGTCTTGGCTATTAACAACATCTTTATCCCAAATTAATTATGGTCGGTGTTAGATGAACTCAAATGAAAGATATAAAAAGATTGAAAAAAATAAAATAAAATAAATAATAAATAAAATAATATATATATATATATATATATGGGTGGTTTTTTTTAATTTAAATTTTAAATAAAAAAAATTGTCTGAATCTTTCTTAAAATGACATAACTTTATGTCATTTAAAATGATAAACACTTTTCCCTATTTAAAAATTGGGAAAACACTTTCTCCTTCAATAGAGGAATTGTTTTCTCATGTTAGTGGGAGATTGTTTTACGTGTAATATTCATTTTTTATTTTTTATTTATGGTGGGACCCATTTGAATTATGTATATGTAAGAAGTTTTCTAACCTCATATTAAATGAGAAATACAAAGCCCTTAAAAATTTGACTATTTTAATAGATTTTTTATTAGCGAAGATTTTGTGATATGTTTTAGTGAAAAAATATAAATAGTATATATCTCTCAAATCTCAAATTAACTCCTGTAATTTCTTGAGATTTTTTTATTGCAACTTCTCATAATCTATCCTAATCTTTTCTCAAATATGAGATATGTTCTTTTTTTACTCATATTTTCTTATATATTTTGTCTGGTTTTGACATTCTTTCTTTAAGTAATTTTTTTTTATGATTTATGGTTATGCTTGTCATTTCTAATGACGTGTTACATTTTATTTTACTTGTGATGAAATCATAGCACTGCTAATACGTTGACGTAAACATGTTTAATAAACAATATATTGTCGATAAAAAAAAATTCAAGACTTTTTATGCATCGTATTTAGGAGGTTCATCAACCCATTTAAACCGCGATAATTGAATCAAAGACCGATAACCGAAAAATCAAAAATAAGAAAAATACAGCAAATCTTAATTAGATTGGGTCAGTTTTCAGTTTCGGTGAAAACTGATCAAATACAATCTGACCCAATATATTAATTCTCTTATACCTACTCGGAATCATAGCCCAAAAAATTATAAACACAATACCCATTAACCCATAAACTAAATTCAAAAAAAAAACCTAACCACATTCCATCAACATAATTCCATGTGTAGAGTTTAATATCTCATTGCCCAAAAGAAAAAAAAAAATCATGCTTCTCTATTTCAAAAATAAATAAAACCTTACAAAGCAAATACAAACAAAAGATATGTTACCAACGACTTCTACAAACCATAATTCATTTTATGCCTAGCATCCAGAGTTAACGAAGCATTTCTAGTTAAAAATTATAGGTTCATGAACAGGATGACATCGAATGAGCTTATTCAATCCATGCATTAATAGTCTGCACATCCCATTGCAATGCAAACATCATCGTACCAAAATAAATTGAGAAAAAGATTCCATTGCAATGCATAGAAAGCAATCATAACTTACCCCAAACATCATCGTACCAAAATAAAAAATCCTTCAGAAATAAATAAGATTGCAGATGGAACGACGGATAAGGAATAATACTTTGATCTAGAAAAACAGCAGTTATACTATAAACCTTTTTGAAAATCTAAAAGTTTTGGAGAAATAAGAGATGCATGATTCCAAGGCAAGACATGTCACAAACCTTAACAACGACTTATAATGGAACATAAAAATAACCTCCCAATAAAAGCATCCTATATTATATTATTTTTTACTTCACTTCATTTGATTTTAAATTTGATATGTAATAATAGAATATAGGATGCTTTTATTGGGAGGTTATTTGTATGTTCCATTATAAGGCATTGTTAAGGTTTGTGACATGTCTTGCCTTGGAATCAAGCATCTCTTATTTCTCCAAAACTTTTGGATTTTCAAAAAGGTTTATAGTATAACTGCTGTTTTGAAGAGATAATCTAATCCTTGATACCATGAGGAACATGCTATCTGTTGTTCTTTTTGGCCTTCTTATTTCGTAGGGAGCTATCTGGAGTACGACTATCAAGCTTGCGTTTTACCCCTGCTTGTTTTGGTGTTGAACCACCATCCTTGAACAATTTTGCTTTAGCGTTTTTCGCAGCTACAGCTGGCCTTTTCGTCATGCGCTCTTTTGGTTTTTCTCTTCCATGAACTTTCTTCTTGATATCAGATTTGGTTGCTCGCAGACCCTGATAAGATGCATTAGCCTTTTTGTTTGACCTGTTATTACTGTTTGAAGAAGCCACAGCCAACTTCTTTGCAGGGGTACTAGGAGCTGGTGATGGGTTTGGCCTTTTAGATGGGGTGGCATCCGCTTTGGCATGACAGATTCTCAACTCTCGGTCTCGAAGCTTCCAGCTCCGTTTCTTAACAACAAAATTAGCAGCTTCCTGCATTTACAAGACACAACTTTAATAAATATTTATAGACAGAATTCCTGGTGATAAGACTTGGAAAGAAGCTTGAACAATCTTTATGCCACTTTTTGCATGTGATAACATTTCCTTTGATAATAACAATCTAAGATGTCTCAAATTAGATCCAGTCAAACACCAATTTGCATATCAATACCATATGGTTTTATGCCAGTAATACCTTCAGGAATTCATTATGCAAAGCAAAGAATAATTAATTGCATAAATAATATCACAAGTCAGTAGTTTTTCTCATTTAACCAGTTTGAAATTCATGCTTATTTGGAAATTAGTAACCAGTTTTTCTCATGAAATTTTTTTCTCCTAATTGTACAATCAAATTTTAAACAATACGTGCAGTAATTACAAACAGTCCAGCACTGAGGAGCAAGAATACACAGGTACAACTTTAATACCAAACCTTCTGTATAATGGTAGATAGAAAAAAAAAGTCCTCCAACATCAACATCAAATTTATCTCAAATTAGTGGGGGTCGGTAGTGAAAGAACCCAAATGAAAAAGAAAAGGAAAATCATTTTGTAACCATTTGCAAATTAAAAAACATGTTATATATTTATATATATAAAGTCACCATAACGCAAGTAAAATTTATTCCCAATACAGAATAAAGAAAGAACTAATGGTTCCAGCAGTTTCAGCCCATGCACTGCAAGTGCACCATCACTAATTTCGCAGTTAAAAAGGTTTCTTCATCACAAGAAAATGTACTAGAGGCATCGTTCTTAAATCTAAAGGTCAAGTATTGTCAAATCTGAGAGAGATTTCAACAATGTGGACTGAAATAGTCAGACATTGGTACACAGGACCTGGATCAGATTTTCAAGCCATGTGGACTTAAAAAGTGCGATATGCAGCTTCACTCAACCATTACAGCAATTCAGTCCTATACATATCAGTCCCTAACCACTTACATTCTCAATGAACGAAGTAACTTCCAAAAATAACATTTACCTAGTTACACAAAAAGACACAATACAAAAAATGAAGCAGCCAATCTACACCAAAGTAAACAAACCCTAAACACAAGCAACTGCCCATTTCAATCCTAATGTTCTAGATTATATTTATATCACAAAATATATCTATATTTATATCACAAAATATATCTTTTCATAAATAGATAACATGCATTTCTAAAAGTAATCAGACAAATAAGTTGGTTTCTACGTAACAAAACGAGGGCTTCATGGGCTTATCCGCCACAAATAGCCCTGTAGTTTTACCACCGAAAGGGAAACACATGACAAGATGAATTATAACATGTTTGAGCTAAAAAATGTAAAATGTATAACTAATCTGGCAGACTGGCACCAAAGCAGCATACCCTTGTTTTAAACAGCACATAGGCAATACCCTTTCCGACATTAAGATGAGGATCTCTAATGACTCTAACAGCTTCTATACTTGATTCCAGGTTGGATATACCACAAAATAACTTATATAGTTCTTCATCCTACACAAAAGGATATCACGTGAGATCCATTAGACAATATACACACAGAAATGATGTGGTTATGTGACCTCAAACATAAATCCATTGATTGGAAACACACCTTAACATCAAACGGGAGGTTGCCCACAAAAACAGTTCTCTTGTTATCATAAAGCGAAGCAATCTCCCCTTTATGTTTCTTGCGGGGTGGGCATGCCCTATCAACGCGAATGTGATTTCCCTCAACCTACAGTCAGATAATTAAACAATAGTATTAGAAAACGGTCAACCACAGTCTTAATCAAAAATACAAAGCAAACACCATATTTGATCCAACGCAACTCAGAGGAACGTCGGCATACCACAGTCATGTTGTGGGACAAAGAAGCCTGAGCAGATTCCTCTGTCTTGAAAACAATGTATGCGTGAACACTGCAAAACACAATATTTGTCAATTAGGAATGCCTGAAAAAGGTTTCCTATGCATGAAAATGATTATATTCTTATCAGACCGTCTGCAAGTCACTTAAGACCATTCAAAAATATAAAAACTGAGCATTAAATCAAAGCAGAATAATTTCTCCAAGCCCAAAACGAGCAGGCTTACTTGATATGGAATCCATAAAATCACACTAAAATGACAAAAAAAAAAAAAAAAAAAACTGCATTCTCTGCAAACAATTAACAATAATCATAAGAAGTTGCAATTCGGTAAGTGTTCAATTCAGACCCATTACCTATCAGCGGAATCATTTATTTTCTTCGAAAGGATGGCTCCCTTCCTAGGTTTTTTGGTCTGGTTCATCAAGAAAAGTAACAAACATAAATTTAGCACCCAGAAAAATAAAAAATACATCAAAGCCGTAAGAGTACCAAACGAAAGCAAACATTCAACAAAAAGAAAACCTACATCTTGTATTGGGACAGAACGAATCCTCACAGACTCAACCTCACCAAATTTCTTAAACTCCTTCAACAAAGTCTTCTTTTTCAACTTGAGAGGCAAATTCCCAACAAAAATAGTCCTCAAAAGCTTATCCTCGTCATCAAAACCTTCCTTTAAAACGAACATGTCAGCTGGGTTATCTATCATCTTCCTCTTGCTCCCAACAGTTTTATTCCCAAACTTTTCCTTTTCATCTTCCTCTCCTTCCACCACCATACCATACTTCTTCTCCTCCCACACTTTCTCAAGCTCTTCCCTTTTCCTCTTCTTCTTCATCTTTCCCTCCTCACCTTCGATTTCACCCTCACCCTTTTTTGTTTCCGTACCCAAATTAAGATCTTTCCCTTCCCCTCCCCTTTCATCGGAACCGGGTTTCCTCTTCTTCTCCGAAGCTCCAGTAATGGAATCCGAATCAAGAATGGGTCTTTCCTCCTTGTTCTTCTTCCTCTTCCTCTTTTTATCTTCGCCGGAATCGTGGCTCCCGGAGCCGCCATTGTTAGGGCTTTGAGAGGGAATGGTTGGGTAAGAAACCGAAGCATGTTGTTGAGGCTTTCTACGAAAGGGGTTGTAATCCGAAAATAGAGAATTGGCAGCGGCGGTGGCGGTGGTCTGTTCCGGCGCGTTGCCAAAGAGCGTGTTGAAAATACCGGAATGGAATGAAACGGAGTCGCTTTGAGGGGTTTGTTGCGGATCCTTTGCTTTCTTTTTGCCCATTGGTGATTTGGATGAAAGAAAAGAAAATCAACGAAGCAGTTGGTCCCAGAGACAGAGTTCTCGGGCAGAAACCCTAGAATCAGTTTATGCGGATGTACGGTCTTGAAGGATTTGAAAGGATCAAAGAATTCGTGTAAAAGTTGTTTTTTTATAAAGGATTTGAAGGAGGGATAGGTTATACTTAGCTTATAATAATAAATTATACATGCTACCAAAATTTTCTACTACTAATCTACTACCTATCTTATCACCATTGAATCAAAGAGAGAATGTTAAAAAGTTTTTTAAGAAAGAGAAAATATTGATTCAATGGTGATTAGATAGGTAGTAAGTTGGTAGTAGAAAATTTTGATAGTAAGAATATCCCTCCTCTAAATTATAACCTTTAGATCGATGGAAATTAACCGTTAAGATCTGTTAGTAAGAGATAGTAACAAAAATAGGTAATAAATATAACATTTTCGAAATAACAAAAAGTGTACTAAATTTTGGGCTTTTTGCAAAATGCCACTGTTACCTTCTTTTTTTATTGCTTCATTGTCACGTGAGTCTCCTAGGAATTCAGTTAATTATTTTGGGCTTTTTGCAAAATGCCACCGTTAACTTCAAACCTGTCTTAGGTAATCCTAAAGCTTAACTAATACTCCAATAGATCTTTCCATAAAAGGAAGCCAAAAGAGAATGAAGGGCCACCATTGACCACAAATTCCCATAACAAATAACCTCGAAGTCTCAAACTATTCACCCAAGTACGCTACCTAAAACAACAACACCCCATTTCTAGCACTAGATCCCATTCCATTGAGCATAACCCAATACCAACACAGAGACCCAAATCAAAAGCCCACATATCTTGTATAAAAAAAGCCCACATATCTATTGTCTTCCACATAACCCTAATTTTCTTATTCCTAAAATACCCAGCCATTCAACCACCAAGAAATCACGAATGGAACTAACTTTTTCCTTTTTTTTTTTTTTTTTTATATAAGTGAGAATTAAATACATAACTTAATACAACATATTCAAAACTAGACCAAACCTAATGGCTTGTCACAAACGGAAGTATCTAGACGGCATGTGAGCCACCACTAAATGAAAATTGTTAGCCACAGCCTATAAGCCACCATACAAAGCCTAAAGCCCATCGAAAGAATTGCTCTCCTCTTTTTGTCACAAGGTTGTGGTCTCCTCACTATTTTTTTATTTTTTTCATTTGGGAAGTTTAAATACTCAAAAAATGTATAAGATTTTTAATAATAAAATAATTAAGGGTCTAAATTTAATATGTGTGAAATATTAGAGTTAATTCACACTTAACGAGTTTACAGATTTTAAATAAAAATATCTATTAGAATATTTTAAAGTTTAGGAATTAATTAGAACAAGTTGAAAGTTTAATGATACCACTTTGCACACAAGCCTAAAGCTAAGAGAGACCCGGTGTTTTTTTTTTTTTAATTGAGAACAGCACTTTAAAGCCCAAAAACTTAATATTTATATTCATTATTTGAAAAGGTCACATAATTTTACATTTTAACATTAACTGTAGGATATAGGATATATTCATTAGGCTGTGTTCTAGAGTAGGCTTTTAACATACTAATACAAAACATACAAAATAATTAATTAAATCTTACTAATGCCTAAATTTTGAGTTGAAATGACACCATTAGAAAAGTAATTAGTTCGATCATCACCGCTCCCAATTTCAATTTAAAGCAACGTACCAAATAGACCAAAAAAATGAGTCATTTAGAATACCGTCATGCTTACATAAGCATTTCGAAAAACAAAATTGATTGTTAGAAATGCATTGCATATATCTAATTTCTGTTCATTTGCATAGAAGCTGATGGTGACTTTATTTTTAACCATATATGAGAGATAATCAACATGGATTAGAGGCTGAGAGGAGTATTTATGTCCATATTCTCTGTCAACAGTAAAAAAAAAAAAAAAGGAAAAAAAAAATATTGTAGCATGAATTGTTAGAATTGGTGTCAGCGTGTAAAGTCTTAACCATAATAATAGACACAGTTGAAATAGTTGACAAAAAAAGAAGCGTTCACTTCATTGGATACCCTTCTTAACCACTACAGATTTGCCACTAAAAAAATGCTTCTCAAATCAAACACAGCAAGATATTTTATCTGTGATCAATCTCAATCTCCATCACATAACAATCATAATGCTGACTAGATAATTATATTACATGCGCTCGAGAATCCGTAACCAAAACCATCGAATTCCTTTAAAATTACCAAGTGGGGCTTGTCTTAAAATCTTCAATGCATGGATCATGTGTTCCCTTTTATTAAACAAGAAAAAATATTTAAGAATTAAAAAATAAAAAATAAAAAATAAAAAAATATGGGTAAAAAAGAAAAAAAATATTATTTAATAAAAAAACGCCGAATTCGATACTCCCGTCAATTACATTTTTTCCCGTTCCTGTCTTTATAGCATAGCTAGAAGCGCATAGGAAAGCTTCATATGTCTAGTAAAGTGGAGACTTTACTAGACAATGCATGTGAAGTGCATGTGCCACATTGAAGTCTCTGACAATATTGTCCATGAACCTAAAGATTTAATTGAAACCGATTATTATTCCAAAAGATTCATAATATCCCAAGTTTGTGAGAAGTGACGAGGGATATTTTCACTAAAATAATATCACCATTAGATTAACATTTTCTCTTTTTTCAAAAACTTTTTAACATTCTCTCTTTGATCCAATGGTGATATGATGAATAGTAAATTAGTAATAAGAATTTTTGATAATTACTCGCGAAAAGTAAAGGCAAGATAAATGATTCACAAATTATTCTACAATTGAGTCAAGTACTGCTACAGTATTCACTATTCTCTCCAGTCTCAACTCAACATTCAAACAGCAAGCCAAAGATTTACCATATGTATACACATCTAAGCCCAAAAGCTATCACTTCTATGAGCAAAACAATGTGACCAACTCAATTGCACTCTCTAAACTTCTCATCAAATCATACACGGAAAACATTGACTAGCCAAACATAAATGAAATTTAATATATATTTATTAAAAAATATAATATAAAATCATTATTATACTCACCTCATGCTCAAAATTAATTTTTTGAATTGATTCTTTAAAATATGACAAGCTTCCGTTGTATAGATAAATAAATATTACTTGATGGGAATGAGAAAATTGTAAAAATTTATTGTAAAAACAGTATAATCTAAGCACGCAGAGATATCAACACAAAGCTTTTGGAATGAGACTGCAAATTTTATTTCATTACTTTTCACAATATAACATACAGCACAAGGGGCAGATTTCAACATCATTACACAATATAGAAGTTGCAGTGACAAGTTCATAAAAAATGAAGCCTAAAAAAACTAGGGCATGGTATAAAAAACAATCCTTCCCAAAGGGAGAAGATTGTCATGACAGACCCGTATAACTTGCTGCCACGGCCAAAGCCCCTGAAAAGACAAGGCATCATAACTCTGAACTGACAACTGCAACCAGCCTATAAACACAGCACATACACTGGAATATAAAAACTGCCCCTTGAATAAAAGGGAGACCCAAACATCACGTGAAGAACATGGTTCAAAAACGTGGCATATGTGGTAAACAACTTTAGACAGACTCTGATACAGATAGCTGTAAAAAACTTAGAACGGGGGGAACTAAAACGCACATGGTGGCAAAACTGATGCAAAGCGGAGCTAAAAACATCAGGTGCCAACATCAGTAAGAAAGATTCCTAACTCCAGAACCCGGTGGCTATGTTCTCAGAGATATACAGCCATTTAAAAGGTGGCTATCCACAACAGGATGCCAAAAAAACTTCTAACAGATTTCCAATCATAGGAAACTGCAAAAATAAAGGTTAAATGACTGCATACTCTGGAAAAAAGGGAACCGAGTCGCTGGATGATCAAGACCCACAGTTAATGGACCCAAAAACTACAGTGAAATACTAATCATAACAGCTGTGTCTAACAAGCCTCCTGCTTGTTCTGATCCTGGCTTAAATTGCAGAGCGATATTAATTCTTCCAGGTCAAGAAAGGATGTCGCACCTCCAGAGAAGTTCCACAAGCATGTCAACAGTGCTGCTGCTGATTGCATTGCAATGCTTGATATTTAGTCCCAATAGGGTGTGGCCCAATTTTCTCAAAGCCGGCAAGCTCCTGTCTGAAACCGAAGTGCAACCTGACAAAGAAAGAATCTGCAGATTTAATTGTTTCGCCTGTGCCAGGGCTGCTATCCCAGCATCAGTGATTGCACACTTGGAAACATCAAGATCACAAAGCAATGAGCAATTTTCAGCAATTGCCATCAAGCTAGCATCACCAATATTTTTACAACCATCAAGGTTCAGATTCTCAAGGGTCCAACAATGCAGATTGACCAAGGAAGAAACTACTTTATCTGTAAGGTTTATGCAACCACTAAGATTAACTTTAACCAGACCAGCCTCAGAGCTCTCAACCAGTGGAAGAAACCCTGCATCTGTCACTCCCTCGAGTCCACTCAATTCAATGTG
The DNA here is from genome assembly GCA_032173675.1 of Gastrolobium villosum. Lineage (NCBI taxonomy): Eukaryota > Viridiplantae > Streptophyta > Magnoliopsida > Fabales > Fabaceae > Gastrolobium > Gastrolobium villosum. The sequence continues at coordinate 127,307 of JAVKPL010000562.1, forward strand.
CTGAATCTGAGGGCACAGCTTTCCCAGTACAGAAAGGGTACCATTGCCAAATCCAGGGCAGTTCCGGATGGATAATGAACGGAGAGATTCACAAGGAGATACCGGTGACAATAAGTTCAGATCTTTGATTCCATAGCAGCTTACCAGAGAAAGAGCCTTCAATTTAGCGCCACAGTTGAAAAGGACACCAAAAAACCCACATTGGGTAATTCTGTGGCACTCTTCCAATTGCAGGCTCTCAAGTGATGCAGCAGCCTTGGTGAATGATATCAACCCATTGTCTGACAGAAATGCACACTTATGAAGGTGTACACTTTTCAGATTTGGACAACCCTTTCCTACAGCTTCAAGCCCAATATCTGTTACCCCTCTGCATGATGCAATTGTGAGTGACTTTAGTTTCTGCAATCCATTACCATTACCCATAACCCAGAACCCCCTCTCACTGACATTTGGGAGGCAATTAAGGACAAGATCAGTAACGGTCTTGCCATAATGTCCAATAACAGCTAGAGAGAGATCAGAAACAGTCAGTGCCTGGAGCTTCACCTTTGTCAGAACCAAAGAAGTTGAAGAAAACAGGCCAGCAATTCCCTGATCACCAACACCAGCGCAGTCCTTGATAGATATAGACCTTAGATTGGAGCAGAACTTCCCAATAGCTTGTAGACCTTCATTGCCAATGTTAGGACAAGATTCTAATGATAACTCGGTCAGATTCAGGCAGTTCTTTGCAACCGCAATTAAAGCCTTGTCAGAAATTGAGGAGCACTTGCAAAGATCAAGCTTCTCTAGCTTTTGACATCCATTAGCAATCTCAATTAGGCCTTCATCACCAATGGTAGCAACATTCCATAGAGAAAGAGCCTTTAAAGAAGGACATCCATGAGCAACTGCTTTGAGACCTAGAGTAGTCACCCCACGATCCATGTTGCTTCCACGGATTGAAAGCTTCCCCAATCCTCCTCGAGATGCAGTTCCAACAGCAATGGCAGCAAGTCTAACATCTGTTGCCTTCTTTCCTTCCAAGCTTCGAGAGAGGTAACCCTCGCCTCCAAATTCTTCCTCATCACCCTCCTTTTCACTCTCCTTCTCTAGGACGGTAGTTTTGTTGCTGCAGATTTCATTCTTACAGATATTGCTTTGAAGCATAAGCCAGCGCTTAGACACACAAGCACATGCACTCCTTTCTTTGCCGACAGGCAACCTTCTAAAGATCTCAAAGAGGCATTCATCTGGCAAGACTTCAATAGATGTTTTCTGCATCTGCTCAAACCATTCTCCATTGAAAACAATTGGCGCACTGATGCGTGATCTCTTCCGAGGAGGAAAGTAAACATCAACTTCATGGCCAAGAGACAGGAAGAAACTTGCTTCCTTGGGGTTGGAATATATTGACCCCCCAGGGCAAAAATCATCACCTCCTGCGAACCCAAATGCATGCGCAAAGTCAGCAAAGAACAAACTGAGCATTTAAACATAATGAAACATGTCGATAAAACCAGCATATGGAACAAAATGAAGTGTCTATTCTATGAAAGAAATAATTGAGCAAACAACAGAACTCCAGGTGCGTCTAATAACTTTGTTGCAACCTCCGAAACCAACACCAAGTTCAGATCAACTTTGAACAAAATTGCTAACATCAGACGTATACAAAATAAATTACTCAAAAGTAGAACCATATGCTAGGAGGATCACAAAACAAAATCCAATTCCCAGCAAAGACCAAGAACTAAAAACAAAATTATTCAAACAATTCTATGTTGAAATATCTCACTAACTTGCCAACAAATAGGACTGTGAACCTATTTATATCTCTTATCAGATCCGCTAATCAATCAAAAGGATTTGTCATGCAAAACACAAATACTAATCTTATCAACCCCAACGAGAAAATAAAATATATATATAACATTAGATCATCAGCATATGACCTACAAAACTTTCATTACACAGTTCAAATTTCACATATTTACTCAACCACATGATAATCCATGACACAGAACAAATTAAGAGAATTAAGAGCAGCCCAGGAGTTTTTTCTAAAAGAAAAATAATCAAAATTATTATATATATCTAAAAAAAGCTTCTCATGCACCACAAAAGCATCATCTACACAACCATATGTCCCAATTTTTTGGGGCAAAACCACAAACACAACAGATAAAGCCATGAATCGGATAAAACGCGATAAATCGATGAACTAACCGGAAAAGCCGAAGACTTTAGACATGGGTGCAGCTCAAAATACCCCGGGAGGTCAAATCTGCGCTGTTCTCCACGAAAGAACCCTCGAAAGAGAGCAAAAAAGACGGCGAAGAAGAAGAAGAAGACGGTGACTGCGATGGCGATGTATGAGTCTAGAGAGCAAGAATGCATGAGAAAGAGAGAAATTGGAGCTAGAAAATGGCTGAAACCCTAAGAGATAGGGCAAAAAAAAGAGAATAGAGAGAAGAGAAAAAGTGGGGTTAGATGAAGAAGAAAAATGAAGGGTAGAGGTTCGTGAAAGGAAAGGCTTTTATTGGAAGTGGAAATAGAAATAGATTCCCGTACATTGAACGTTGTTCCCACATGCAATGTATCTTCTGTGCATTGAAAATGGAAAGTGGGGTTTCTTTGTCATATTCTTCCCCCCACCAATGAACTCTATAAAATAGAAACCACTTGTGTTATTTTTATTTATTTTTTCCTTTTTTTTTTTGACAAATAATGATTTTCTTAAATTTTAAGTTTAGACCTTTGAGAGAGACTAGTTGACAAAGTCGTAGAAAAAGGGATCGGCTATTTTTGGACAGGAAGCATAATTTGGTCTATATGTGGTAAGAATTTTTCTAAAATTATACATATTTTGAAGAGTAAATTAAAACCCTAAATTTAATTTAGAGAATTCGAGATGGATCCACTAGTTCTTGAGATAATAAAATTTTTATATTAGTTCCTAAAAAGTCATCAATGTTGATTATGTTTTATGGGTAAACTATTTCAGAGATAAGTTATCTAATTACCTCCAACATTGGTCGTTTTAAACTAATGAAAAGTGTTTTTGTAAGTTTGGGAAATTAATGAAAGATATTTTAATAAAATTCATACGATAAAAATAAATAAAATTACAGAAACATTATTCATTAATTTAAAATAGTACAATTTTACGGATCACTAAAGATAAATTATCTTCAAGAGAAATACTTTATCCATATATTTTTTTTATTTGGAGAGACAAAATTTGTTTTATATTTGGTACATTTAAAAACAAAAACAAAAACAAAAGAGGCATGTTGTTAAAGAAAAAAAAAAGTGAAATATTTTGATTTCACTAGAAGAATCAAACAGTGAAAACATTATGGAATAACGTTCTTGCTTGGATAATATCAGTCTCCGAGGCTATGCAATAATAATATACATAATTCTTCTATTTGATTTTATTCTCCATTAACTCTAGCATATCTGTTTACAAACTTTAGTCTCTCTTTTTTATATAACATTGAGGTATCCTCACACAACTTTATTTAGCCACCTTATCCTCAAAGTACTGTCCTAAGACTAGTTTTTCATTAGAACAGATGGTGCATTGGACCACTGTCACCGGAGGAATGGTAAATTAATTCCCTTTCGAGGAGGAGGCGATTTCCCTTTAGCCTGTTGGAAATCGACAATTTACACAGCACATAAATCGCAAACGAAAAGAGAAAGAGAGAAAGAAAATTGATACAATGATTTACATTGGTTCATCCAATGTAGGCTACATCTAGCTTATCTGTATTGTATTCATCTCACTGCCACTCATTATAAGTCACTCAATTTACAAGAAGAACATAAATAGGATTAGAAAATCCTACCAGCAGTTATTTATGAGTTCAAGCCAAAACTACTAAGAAAAAAATTACAATAAATCAAAGACCCACAATAATATTTGGCCTCTACAAGACCTCAGTTGCCTTTTTGCTGACCTCGACAACAAGGGCCCTCATCAGAATGCGAAGTATGAGCCATACCCAACATTCTCCCACTTGGTGAATGATTCGCGTGTTTCTTCAATCTCAATGCAGCTATACACCATTCAAACTTCTCTGAAGTCACTACCTTTGTCAAAAAATCAGCATTGTTGACTTTTGTGTCAACCTTCTCCAGCAATATAACTTTGTCTTCAATCTTCTCGATGATGAAATGGTATTATATGCCGATATGCTGACTGTCACACCAACGATCATCTCTCCTTGTGCAAAGCCAAACTCTTTGCACAACCTCCGCAACCAAATAGCTTCCTTGACAGCATGTGTCAAGGCCATGTACTCAACTTCTGTAGTAATAAAGCAATAGTGTTTTGCCTCTTACTCGTCCAACTGATAGCTCCGTTAAATGAGGAAATAACATATCCACTTGTAGATCTTCTACTATCAATGTCATATCCCTAATCAGCATCCACAAAGCATCTCAGCTCTAATAATGTCTCTCTCATCTAGTAATGTCTCTCTCCTTTAGCCTTTTATGCCTTTATAGCTTAACACAATGTCAGATGTACCACGAAGATAATGGAACACACGATTCACCGCCGTCTAATGCTCATTTCCTGGCTTAGACATATACCTGCTTAATACTCCCACTGCTTGGGCAATATCTGGACGAGTACAAATCGTTGCATACATAAAACTTCCAACTGCACCGGCATAAGGAACTGATGCCATCTATTCTTCTTCTTCAGTCTTGGGACACTGGTTAACCCATAACTTAGAACCAGTAGTCATGGGAGTCAACACAGGTTTGCAATTAGTCATCTTGAATCTATAAAGAACATCTTCTAAGTACTTCAGCTGACTCAACCATTATCTTCCTTTCTCACGTTCCCTCTTAATCTGCATACCCAAAATCATATTTGCAGCGCTTAGATCTTTCACTTCAAACTTCTTTGTGAGTAGTCCTTTCACAATGTTGATCATCTTCAAATTGTTTCCAACGAGTAACATATCAGTAACATACAAAGTTAGAATAACAATGTCATATTCTAACCTTTCACATATACACAATGATTAGCATCACAATAGTCAAAGCCAAGCTCTTCCTCCTATGAAATCAAAAGATACACGATTTTGCTTCCCTTGCAAGCAATGCTAGCAAAATCCAAACCCCATAAAGCAGCTCAGAATTCCATCCACCCACTTCTTTGATGTTAGAGTCTCCGAACTTTTTCCTCCAATATGCTCTAGCCTCCTATGCCATAACATAACAGTGTCCTCCTCCGCCTATTCAATTATGTAGCTTTCACCACTGAACATTGTGCTGCCCAGCAACTTCTATAGTTTACCATGGCGTTCTCCTCTTGCAATCACCAAAGCTCTCCGAGTCAGCTTGCAAGAATACTTGTCACTACTGAAATTAATACATGCATATGCCATACTACCAACGGAGACCGAATTTCTAGTAAGCCCCGAAATGTACATCACGTCCGGCAGATTCTTTATTGTTCCTTCATTCATCTTCAGCTTTACCTTCCCACGCCTCATAATAGCATGAGTCGTGTTATCTCTCATTCTGACTGTACTGCCAAAATATGATTCATGGGTGCAGAACCATTCCCTATGAGGTGTCATGTGAAATAATACTCCAACGTCAATGATCTGATCTTTGCAGTCGCTATTCGAACGCCGTGTACAGATCCCCTGCACTATCTCCATTATTCTTCTTTATACCAGAACCGGAAGGTGGTGGATCATCCGCTTCTCAAAAGGACCTATACTTTTATTTATGTAATTCTTCCTCAAGTGTCGAACCTGTTTGCACATCTTGCACCTTATTTCAAATTTATAATAGGACTTTGACCGTCCCCTCGATCTTCCTCTATGACCAGACTTCGATTTGTCATCACTCTTCCCTCCAATGACTAGAGCCTCATTATTGGTACCTTCATAACATGCCCTTCTCATCTCCTCGACAAAGGGAAGCAACAATTGTTTCACATGACAATTTATTGATGCCAGTACCGGATGAAACAATGGTGTGCTCCCAAGAGTTTGGCAGTGAACACAACAAGGTACAAGCTTTATTTTCCTCATCCATATTTATATATATATAGATGAAAGTTGCGCTCAAACAATGTTAAATTCATTTAAATGAGTAGAGAAAGAATCATCTTCGTTCATCCGCAAGTTATACAGCTTCCTTCGCGAGAACAACTTGTTCACGAGTGACTTGCTTTGATGGAGGCTCCTCAGGTTTTTCCAGAGATCCTTCGCTATCTTCGTAGAAGTTACGTTCACTATAACATTATCTTCCAGACATAACTAGATCAGGCTTCACGCCTTTCAATTGTCTTTGGTCCACGCCTTCAACTCCTTTGAGTCGCATTTCTCCAATGTTTAGTCACTGACGATTTTCGTTTGTACCAATGGCTTCTCATATTCGATCACATACCACACGTTTCTGTTAACGAGCAAAGCCTCCACCTTCAATTTCCATAACTCGAATCCCTTTCCTTCGAACTTTTCAACCTCGATCCGTAATTGGCCAATCGACATCCTTTTCAGATAAATTTCACAGTTTTCTCTACGCTAAGAAAAATCCCAAATTGCAAAACCCTAATCTGCCACAGAAACCCCGGTTGCAAAACCAAAGCTCTTGATACCAAATGTAGGAAATCAATAATTTACACATCACACAAATCGCAAATGAAAAGAGAGAGAGAGAAAGAGATAAATAATTAACATGGTGATTTATCCTGGTTCACCCAATGTAGGCTACGTCCAACTTGTCGGTATTATATTCACTGCACCACCACTCGTTTACAAGTCACTTGATTTACAATGAAGATATAAATAGAAATAAAAAACTCTAACATCAGCTATTCATTGGTTCATGCCTAAACTATTAAGAAAAAGAAAAAAATTATAATGAATCAGTGTCCCATAACAATACTTGACTTCTATAGTATCCCAATTATCTTTTTGCGGACTCCGATAACAAAGGCTCTCATAAGCATGTAAAGTATGAGTTATACCAAACATAGCTCCCAAAAAAACTCCAAGAATTTGCTTTCATTAAGGTTTGGACTGACCAATGCAAATCATTGGACAGTCAGGTACCAACTTTAATCTTACATGACTACCAATATGATCAACATTTATGGTTATTAAATGGTGAAGTTGGGGGTAGGCAGGTTTACATTCCCTAAACTAAACTATTCACTGCTAAATTTCTCAAGGACTATTTACAAAAGAAAAAATACTAATTATTATTAAGGACAATTTTAAGAGTTTATTCTATATTAAATAATAATAATTTTAAAGATTTTAAATTAGTGTTTTGAGTGGTTAAGACAAAATAATTATTAAAAAATCGGGAATTTAATGTTTCCAATTTAAGTTTTAAATACATTAAATGCACTTAAGTAACCCCATCAAGTGAATTTAGGTTTCATATTAATCGAAGTGGTATTAATTGAATAGTTACCAAAAATAATTTAAATAAAAAACATTTAAGGCAAGCAAGTTACTGAATTCATTTAATCACAATTTTTCGCTATTTAAAATCTACCATAGCGTTTATAAAAAAAATAAAAAAAATTCTACCATAGCAACAAAAACTTCTATGCATAATTTATTCATTTTACTGAAATAAATTGTTAATCATATTCACCATTTAAAGTTTACATATAAATTAGGAAGTAAAAATTTATTGTTTACTTTGTCATAACAAAATGTTTTTTAGCACTAAATATGTTGTTGAAAATGAACCTATTTCAGTGAATCGTATTAGTGACCGGTAGTTGTATGTAACTTTGAAATGAGATATAATTACAAAGATTTCATCAAAATTAGGGGTGACAAATTTTAAAACGATTAGCTGACACAACGCGAGCATGACACAAAAAATTTGTTTAACTCATTTTCAAATTTGTGTCATGACTAGTGTTGGTAAAATTTGACTCGAAAAAATTTATGTCGTGTTACATGTCAATTCACAAATCCAAAATTGACCATCATTAATCTTCTTACATGTTATTCATGTCGTAAATAAGATATTTGTGTCTTATCATGTTGTGTACGAGTTTGCAGGTTAATCGTGTCTTGTCATGACAATCCGTAAAATAAGTAGATTGTTAATCGTGTCTTATCATGTTTCTGTCAAAAATCATAACTCAATTTTAAATTCGTGTCATATTCATATTAAATATAGGGGGAGGTATTTACCAATATATATATATATATATATATATATATATATATATATATATATATATATATATATATATAAAATATCCTTTAATTTGACACCAGTGTCAAATTTAAATTTTGATACCTCATCTGAGAACCTTTAGATAAGAAAAGATCAATATTATCACATGCTTACAAATCAAAGTCGTTGATTTTTTTTATCTAACGGCTCTCAGATAAGGTGTCAAACTTCAAATTTGAGACCGATGTCAAATGATCCTACCTTATATATATATATATATATATATATATATATATATATATATATATATATATATATATATATATATAGGGGGAGTTTATAGTTACTACATCTTTTTCTTACTATCTCTTACTACCAAATCTTAACAGTTGATTTCTGCCAATCTAACGGTTATAATTTATTAAATGATATTTATTAATTAACTATTAATCTACAATAAATTATAATCGTTAGATCGACGGAAATCAACGGTTAAGATTTAGTAATAAGAGATAATAAAAAAAAAATACTAACTATAATCCACCCTTAAATATATTCATATTCATGTCAAATTCATTTCATGCGATGTTGACATGAATCGCCACTTCTAAGAAAATTACGTTATTAAAAACACTTTGAAAAGCAAAGAAAAAAGCAGTTCATGAACCTGGAATGATGTATGATCCACGTTAATATCGCTTTCAATTAGAACCACAATATTTGATATACCCAACTTGGGACGCAGCAAACTCCTTTTATGCCTTACCACAAGACAAAGCGACAAACCCAACCCACCATCATTAACTATATAATGCAAGTGACCCACACAATTGTTGACCTAAAAAGTTCATGTCACTAACTACTTCGTAATTATTTTGAATTGCCGTGTGCGCTAAATTGCTGACTCACCGGCCAAGTGCATTAGCGTCTTGGTCAAAAGAAGATGTTAATCTCACAATAACATTTTTTTCACAAACTTAAAAGTTTCCCCAATTTAATAGACAACCACCAAGTGAAGAGGTATTAAGGACCATTTACAGATCAAAATGGTAACTGGCGCTAGAAAATTAAATAGGTGGTTGGAAGAGCATGTGTTTGAGCCTCCCCAGTACCGTCTGTGAGAGGAGTTTAAAACCTTAATCTAGGGACTGCTCAGAATCGGATTAGTAACGAAACGATGAACCGATTGAAATATTTAAAAAAAATAAAAAAGACAATTACACAAAAATAAAAATTCATCTGAGTTTGTAAGAAATATTTTTACAAGGTATCCTTTTTACCAAAAAATAAATAAAATCAAAGTATATTTAATAAGCAATTATTTATATATGTGCAATTGATTATTTCTTGTCCAACTAATTAATTATTATTAGATATGATTTACAATCAATTTGAAATAAATATTTTTTATTTTAGATATTAGTTAATTTGGTTTTGCTCACAGTTAATTGAAAGTGATTTCAAAAAACTAAAATGTAATCAGTACAAATGTAAATAAAAACTTTAAAACAATAATGATATTACTCAAATTTATCTTTAATATATATTTATAACAAAACGCTTATTAATAAAGGACTGTTATCATATTTAAATAATGAGAACATATCCCCTTGAAAAATATTTAAAAATAAGTGAAATTCATGTGTACATTATGAATGTGTTTAGTACTTTTTTTTATATATAATGTGTTTAGTACTTTAGTTTGAATATTACATTTATAATAAAATCTTAAATGCCACACAATTCATACTTTTAAAATATAAAAAAATGTTTTAAATTTTCATTTTCATTTTTAAACTTTTAAATAACTGAACAAGTATATATAACTTTATATTTTTATAATTTTAAATAATTAATAAAAATATATTTATCATTTATTATATTGATTTACCAATTTTCAATTATTGATTACTATGATAATTTAAAAAGAATAGACACTGTAATTATATATCGCTATTTACTTGTTATAAAGGAAGGGGATAATTTTTTCATAAAAACTAATTATGATTATAACAAATCCCTAAAACCAACTTGACTAATTTTTAATGGTTCTCCTGTGATAATGTAGCAGTATAAGTATTTAGTTTCATGCATGAATATTTTTATATTTTGATAAAATTTAAAATATTGAAATTAAAAGACTATTTTTAAATTTAAAATTAATAGACATTTTATGCATATTAATTATTTAGAAAAATATTTGTCCATTTAAAGGATATAACATTCAATCAACGGTTACTTTTTAGTCAAACTTATTAATTAATTAGTAATTCGTAATATAAATCATAATATTTGATTTATGTTTTTGACACAAAGTCATATCATTTAAAACGATAAATATTTTTCCCTAAATTATTTTAGTCAGTGAATATAAGTTTACATTAAAAGACGTCATTTTATATATATTACATTGATTAATGATTGCACAAAGAAAAGGCGAAACCCATAAATTTATATATATATTTGAAAGATTTTGTTCACATATTTTTAGTTTTTTGGATGACACATTCTGTTATATATGACTATTTTATATATTTTTGTACTAATGTGAATATATATAAATAATCAAATACAATTTTTTTAAAGAATTAAGATAATGTCCATAAATAAATTAACGTAATTTGCCCAATCGTGTAGTGCTTAAGCCACCGAAAGTTACGCATATTCTGGAAATTATAATTTTGAGTTTGTTCTATATATTTCAGATTCAGATGTCAGATGCATTAAACTCGTGTATGCCCGCATGCTCGTGCATACTTCAGTGGATACACGATGCATGTGAGCTTTTAATTAGCTTAACAAAAAAGTATTGTTACTCGCGTGTAAATATGACAACAGGGAGGGTCTCTGAGGTGGCACAAAGCCAAAGCCAGGGCAAAATAGCTGGAGATCTAATCAAAGAATTATCCACTTGATGTTTTTGTATATGCTTCAACATTTAATAATTGGTATAAGCTAAAAAAATTTAAAGAATAAAAAGACAATTTAGAAATTACGAAATTATGTTAAAGCATTGGAATAAATCTGAGATTTCAATGATAGAAAATGGTGAAATATGAATAATTAGTATAAGATTAATTTTGGGTTTTGTAATTCCCACACACATGAGAATTATAATTTTCCTACACATAATATCGATTTCCGTACTGACAGGGTCCTATATATAATTTCTTCTAATTACATCTGATATGCTTTTTATCTCTACAACATGAGATTTCAATTTTCTTTGAACATGAGATTTCAATTCCATCGAAAGTCCACAAAATATAATTTCTTTTTCTTTTATTTTTTTCAAATGATTTCGACGGAATTAATTTTCCATCGAAAATCTTCGACAAAATTTCTTTTTCCGTAAATTTTTTTCGACAGAATACTTTTTCCGTCGAAATTTGTGACGTAAAACACATTCCGTGGAAAATTCCGTCAATAATAAAGACATTTTTAGTAGTGAGAATTATAAAACCCATTCAATTTTTCAGACACAAAGAATTCAGTTAAATAACACACAAACATAAAATATGCAATAATATAAACCTGTAGAAGAGATATTTTCTTCTTCTTCTAAATCTGATATAAACTCATTATGTACCGAATCAATAAAAATATTCAATCACTTTGAGGAAGTATTTAATAAAATTTAACTAAAAATATCAAATTAGTTATTACATTTTAATTGATCAAATATATACAAGCTTCCCTTAATATAGATACCTACAAAATTTCCCTTGTATATCAAATGCATGTGAATGTGTATGAGGAACGTGGGATGGGTTTTCTTTGTAGAGAGGGGATGTAATGTAAGTATTGATTTTTTTTTCTCAGATTCCATGGATTAATTGTTTTAGCATTTCCAGGTTCATTGCTGAAGCTAAAGATAAGCCACCTTTTGTTTTAATATAAATTCTTTGACAACCAACCACTTTTGACCCTGACCAAAGCTTGTCTATAATTATCAATTCTAACCCTTAAAACATGCATTGTATTTGGATTGATGATATAGTCATAACATATAGAGAAAAAGAGATTCCCTTTTCCTCGAAGCATGTCATCCACTTGTGTTTTAACTTATAATATACAGTGATAATTCGTACCCCATTTCTCTTGTTATTGAAGTTGGGATCCTTACAACTAGGGATCAGGATTCAATATCTTTTGTGATGCTGCCAACTCATCCAAATTTTGGAAGCATATGGACGTACAGCTCTATTTGATTATATGTATTTCCTAACGTATGATCACCACATATATCGTTCTGATCAGCATATTTAGTCTACATGCCTCGGTTATATTAGTCGAATCAATTTTTTTTATTACTCACTGCTTTTGATAAACGTCAAACCCGCCAACTTGAACCACTATATATTGCGTTTACGCATGATGATTGATGAGGATTGAAGATTAAAAATATTTTGTAGCGTGCCTACCCATAATATATAGGTAAGATCCTTTGACACCTCATCTGAGAGCCATTAGATCAAAAAAGATCAATGGTGTCACATGCTTACAGATCATAGCCGTTGATCTTTTTGATCTAACGGCTCTCAGATGAGGTGCCAAACTTCAAATTTGACACCGGTGTCAAAGGATCCTGCCTCATATATATATATATATATATATATATATATATATATATATATATATATATATATATATATATATATATAAATGACTTTAATGTTTCTAAAGTGAATGTAGATAAGTTATCTACATTTGCTCCTAAAACGACGTCGTTTTAGTTTGAAAAATTAAAAAATTATAATGAAAAAGACTGTTATAACCCTAAAATAAATTATAATTAAAAAAATAACTTAATTTCCATATCAAAACGACGTCGTTTTGGGCTCGCTGTAGATAAGTTATCTACATTGGCTGTAGAAAAACGAACCCTATATATATATATATGTGTGTGAGGTAAGATCCTTTGATGTCAAAATTAAAATTTGACACCTCATCTGAGAGCTATTAGATCAAAAAAATCAATGGTATCACATGCTTACAAATCAAAGTCGTTGATCTTTTTTTATTTAATGGCTCTCAGATGTGTTGTCAAATTTTAAATTTGACACTGGTGTCAAAGGATCCTACCTCTCTCTCTCTCTCTATATATATATATATATATATGGGTTTAGTGTTGTCATGCAAGTTGTGTCCTTTTAGTGAATTACACAAAAATTTCTATAATATACCGTCTTATCCACTTTTTCATACATCCCTCTGATACAAATTAAACACATATACTGATTGATGACATGGAAAAGAAAAATATATATATTAAAATCAAGTGTTTAATTTTCAATGGCAGTAGTACATACTACTGTTGTACCAAAGGTGAGCTCGACTTACACAGAGTATGACCCTATATATATATGTGTGTGTGTAAGTCTAAAAAGTTACTTTTTTCACTTTACACGCCAGTGATATATGACTGAGGAGGGAAAAAAGTAACTTTTCAGCTTTACACAACGTATGACCGGTCATACTTTGTGTAAATTATCTAAAAGGACACAACTTGTTTCCTTTTAAATGATACTTTTTTCTATATATATATATATATATATATATATATATATATATATATATATATATATATATATATATATATGGCAAAATGATTCGTAATGTGACTGCATATAAGCATTGGTGCAGTCACATAAAAACTACGTCGTTTTGGGTGGAAAAAAGGAAGTTCGTGTTTAAAATTAATTATAGAAAATAAAAAATTATATTTATTTCCACCTTTGTATGGGTATGACTCCCCATATTTAATATTTTATATTTATTTTCACATTTGTATGGTTATTATTCCCCATATTTAATGCTTTCACGTTATAAAATGACGTAGTTTTACATGACTGCACCAGTCCTTAGGTGCAGTCACTTTATATCCGCTAAACCCTATATATATATATATATATATATATATATATATATATATATATATATATATATATATATATATATATATATATATACGTTTTATAATATTTGGATTTTCATAAAAACATATAATAAGCGATGTGTCTTGTTGGACTGTGTATTCATAAAAACAGAATAATAAGCGATGTATCTTGTTGGACTGTGTATCAGAGAAATTATTAGTGTATATATATTTCCTAGTAGCCCACTATACAGGGCTTGCTATGATTAAATATCTAAATATACGGTATTAAATGGTAGTAGATCAATTGGCATATGGGAGCTGAGCAGGATCCCCCTAGTATCATCTTTGGGAGGAATTTAAAATCTCAATGTTAGACCGCCTGAATTGGACTAGCCACAAAACGATGAATCAATCGAAATATTTCTAACAATAAAAATATCTAAATATACGGGTTAAAGTTGCCCCAACCATATTTTTTAAAATTAGAAGTTACTTTTGAATTAAAGATAAAAAAAAAATAATTTAAAAAATAAAATAAAAAAACTATTTATGATTATATAAAATTTTAAACTTAAAAATCACTTTAAAGGTCAAGCTAAAAATAAGTTATTAAGCAAATTAATTTTTATAAGCTCCGTTTCTAATTCAAATTACGATGTATTAGAAACTTTTATTATTTATTATTAGAGATTTGATTTTAAACACTCATGTTGTGACTCAACTAGTGGTGGGCCCCATATTTATTAAAAAAATGAAAAAGAAAAGAAAAACTTTGCACGTAAATCGAAGAGTCACTAACATGAGAGTTGAATTCTCATGTAACATGAGAAAATATTTTCTCTTATTATTATTTATAAACACAAACTTAATAAGAAATAAAAGACAAAAGGTCTTAAAGATGATTTTAAAGAAAAAATCGATTCAAAATGAATAAAATATAATTTATTTATTCTTCTTGATGACGTTTTCAGCGTTTTTTAAGGGGAGGAAGAGATTTAATAATTTGTCATTAGAGTAGTGAGTAAATTTTGTAAATATGATTTTAGAATAAGAACATAATTAGAAAAAAAATGAGGACTTAGAAAAAGTTGATATACAATTTTTTTTTTTAAATCCCTCCTGGGAATTTGTAGCTTTTTTTATTTCATTCATTATAAACATACTTTTTTACATAAAAACTTTTATACAAATTTATTTGATTAAATTTCTACTTATAACTTATAAGAAGAAAGAAGACCGTCAAATGAACACTGAGTATATTACAGTCCCCCACTTTAAAAATGAAGGTCCCTAAAAAAATGGAAAGGAATATCCCATCATAGTCAATGTAAGTACACAATTATAGGTGTCTAATGTATTCATTGGGTGTTTTAAAATTACATACGACTTCTAAATTTACATCTTACATGAAGCATCATGCTGGTTGCTCAGCAATCTAAATATACAATACAACCACGGCTTTCCACTTTGTTCGGTATATTTCAACGAAGCTTACCTATCATTAACCAGACTCTATGTTCACATCCCAACACAACAACAACAACAATTAACAAGATATTGCAGAACCATATATGTACATTTTATATTGTGATAAAATACGATGCATTCTCAAATTATGCTTTATTTTTTAAAAAGTTAAACCATGATCATGAGAATGAACTAGATAGGTTATTTTTTTCTACCAAACTCATTTGACACAGATGGTAAGGAGTCTGGGCCCCTTAACTAGAGGTCTCGAGTTCGAATCCTGGGAATGGAAAAAAAAGATTTGGGAGAGCCACCCCCGAGAAGATCCGAAGGTGCTCGATGGGGATTAGTCTTCGGTTACGGCGGGAGGATACCTTTGAATTTATTCAAAATAAAAAATGAACTAGATAGAAGTAGGGGTGGCAATTTGTGTCCCGACCCACGAACCCGACCCGGACCCGGACCCGGACCCGGACCCGACACGAAATTTTCGTGTATGGGTCAACCCGTTTAATAAATGGGTCGTGTACGGGTTGGAAAAAAAATGACACGCCAAATTCGTGTCAGGTCACGGGTCAACCCGTGAACTCACTTTGACCCGTAAAACATGGTATAAAAGGGAAAATAATACCTAGGTTTCAATTTACTCTATCCTTCAGCGCCACTGCTCTCTCCACTTTCAATACAACAATACCGTTCGCTTGCATTTTCCCCTCTCCTTAGTAAGTTTTTTTTTTCTTCACCTTAATCACACTCTGTATTTTACACGCTCTCCCCACACTGTACCGTTCCTTCATTTTCTGTTCATTTTAACGAGATCTCTTCGGATGCAGCGACATATTCAACTTCAACCTGGTGGGTTGTCTTCTCAAACCAGCTACGGTATGTGAAATAATTCGTCTCTGTTATATTGTAAATATTATGAATATATTATATGATAAAAGAAAACGACGCGGACATCATTTTTCTCCGTCAAGGTATGACTGATGGTTTTGTTGTTCTTCCTCTGCTTGTGGTGTTTTGACATTTGTCTACCTTTTGCTTCTAATGTAAAGGATTTCTGATTCTGTAATTAAAATATCCAATTTTATTTAGGGTTTAGGGTTTGATTTAGGGATCAATTGGTTTTAGATGAAAGTCTGTAATTGTATTTATAATTTTTCTTGTAGCTAAATAATGATTTCTCTGCTTAGTGTTTAATTGAATTTGCAGCCACCATAAACTCTATATAAACGTTATTATTTTAGTAAGGTTCCATTAGGTTGTTGAGTAATATTTGCTCTCTAATGGTGGAAATAGAGGTTATTGGTTGGATTTATTCTTGTTCTTTTTTTTTTGTCGGAGACTTAAGTTGAGGTTATGTTCAGTTTTCATTAGCTTTTATTTCATGGGTACTTCGCCTTTCATGGATTTATTTCATGGAAGTAGAGATTATGTTCAGGTTCCATTAGTTTTCATTAGCTTTTATTCCCCCCATTGCAATATATCTATTTAGCACATGAGAAACTTTTGATCACTGTCATTGCAACTAAGAGTATCCCTAAATTAACGTGTTATACCCTGGGGATATATCTTTGGCTCTACAAACAAACACGACTACTACACATTTGAGGTTTTTTTTTTTTTTTGTCTTTTAGTGAACTCCTTTGTCGGTATAAGAAATCGTTAGTTTCAATTACTCCATTCTCTTGCAACTTTGCTTTTGTACGAATGGTGAGTTGGGCTTACGGGTATTTTTGTCATCCTAACGCCTTTTTGATCAGCTTTTATTTCATGACCAATTGGTTTTAGATGAAAGTTTGTAATTGTATTTATAATTTTTCTTGTAGCTAAATAATGATTTCTTTGACTTAGTATTTAATTGAATTTGCACCCACCATAAATTCTATATAATCGTTATTAATTTAGTAAGGTTCCTGTTCTGTCCTGTGGACAGAGATGTTCAACCTTTGTTAGGTTGATTGATCGCTTTGGACCGTATAGCCTTGACCAGGGGTATCTATGGAAAAGATATCCCTATGCCTAGCTTGATCACTGCAAAGTATATGAATGTGGTGATAGTGTGTTGTGTGTGTATCGAATATCAAGTGTCTTGTTCTGTCGAGGAGCCCTCCTATTTATAGGGGCTGCCTCTGATTTGAATTGGTGTAGCTGAGCTGTAATGACGCGGGATCATCAATGCTTTGTCGGCCGTTACCAGAGGTTACGTATCAGATATCATGTCTCCATAACTACAGCCCGTTTCAGGTATTCAAATGGGGAATATTCGATGGGGTATTCCGGGTTGAGGAGGTGGGCTCGTTTGGTGTGGGCCTTCTTACCGGGTTCATGAAGTGAGCCGGCTTATATGGGCATTTAGCCCGGGTTCATGGTACAGATCCATAACAGTTGCCCCCCAGCCAGGTTATCCGATATTTCGGGTTGCCTGGATGTCTGAGAATGCGGGTGATATAACCCGGAATGGCTTATCGATTGCGCTTTGTTTGTGGCTCTTTTTCGGATCTCGGTCAATCTCTCTCTTTTACGCACGTCTGGCCACATGTCATGGTTTGCGTGCCTTTGCGTGCTGCAGCTACTTCATGCAGTCTTGTTTATCGTGCGCATTTATGAGTGTCATCATTTTAGTGTGTCGAATCATTGCCTTTTGCGGCGATGGGGTGGCTGCGCCTTTAGCACTCCCACGTTGTTTTGCCCGTTACGCGCGGTTTTTGGCGTTTGTAAACCACTATGTGTTTGGAATGACCATATTATCCCTGCTCCTTGGCCTTCCTGTGGCGCTCTTTTTATTCTGCAGTTTCTATTTTTCTTTGTCATTTGCCTTTGTCATTTGCTCAGCTATCGTTTCTAAGCTCCTGCTGTTTATTGTGATTTCATTTCGCTGCAACTTTCATCCATTTGCGCTTCCATAATCAGGTATTTGTGGTTTTTACTTCTGCTTGCATTTTCTTTCTCTTCGTAGCTTAACATCTTCCTCGCTTTTCTGAAACGTGATTTCCTGTTAAAGAAGCGTTTTCTTCTGACCTTAATTTTCTTAACAAAAAATGGGAAGGAAGAAATCCTCCTTCCCTGTTTTGCGGTGCGTCCAGGAGGTTGACGTGAACTCCAACTTGTTAGAACGAATTCCTCCTGGTGCCCGTTATTGGCTTTGGGGGATTCCCAGGACCGCAGAGGAGGAACGGCAAGCCATGCTTCGTGGGCACCGTGGTTCAAAACCTCGTAAAGGTGGTCGAGGAGACCGTGGTCGAAGAGACCGTGTATCCTCCAAATCCCGGGTTCCACATTCTATCCGGGTTCCATCACCCAATCCTTCCATTCCTTTATCTGAAAGTCCCAGATTTATGAGTTCTGGCCTTGGGAATTCTCGCCCTTCTCTTCCTGTTCCCCAAGATGGCCCTTGTTTTTCATGCGTTTACCTGAGCTCTCAACTCGTCCAGCAAGGATGTAGCTCTTTAGCAGACTCTACCCTTGATAGTTGTCGTCATGGGAGCATTCCAGTTCCTACTCCTTTATCCGGCCGAGTTAATGAACCAATTACAATTTCTGACCTGTCCTCGTCGTCATCTAGTGATTCATCTGATAGCACTTTTATTTCAGGTATATCCATCCTCTTCTGATACCCTTTTTGTTTGCTTTTCATTTCTAGGTTTTAATGGCATGTGTCCCTGAAGATGTAGATGAGTCGGGTTCGAGCGAGTCGTGTTTCGAGTCTCCCCCTTCTTCTCTAGTTGCTCAATTCCCCTGGGTAACATATGAGGTTTTAAATACCACGTCTGGAATGAATTCCGATGACGTGGCTGGTCTTCCTGTTGGGCAACTGGAAAATTATGATATTTGCCCGCCCTCCGAAGATGAACCCGTGTGTTCTGGAGGGGCAGAGAATGAGCCCTACTCTTTCTTTTTTTATCGAGATGTGATAACACAACTCGGTGTTCGATTTCCTCTGACCGAGTTTCAGATGGAAATTCTTAATCATTTGCACATATGTCCCACTCAACTCCACCCCAATGGCTGGGGTTTTGTAAAAGCTTTTGAACGTTTTTGCGCGTATCTGACGCTTGTCCCGTCAGTTTGTGTCTTTTTCTATTTTTTCCAAGTTGTATCCTGCCGCACTGGTCGCGAACCTCCTGAACGGAAGGGATGGGTTACCGTTCGCGGAGTCCCAGGTCGCAGGTTATTCCGAGTTTATACTGACTCCTTTAAACATTTTAAGGATCAGTTTTTCAAAGTTTCCTCCCATCCTGAAAAGGAGGTGTGGTTTCTTAATAACTGCGGGACTGAGGATGTAGAGGGAAAGTTCCCTTTATGCTGGTCGTTTGATCACTTCCGGTTTCCCCCCGCAAGTTACCGTTTTAATGAATCCGAGTTGAGCCCTTCGGATATCAACACGGCTATTGCTATTGGGAGTTACCTGCGAACCCGACAGCCTGCCAGTGTTGCCTCGTTGATTTACAAATCTCAAGAGGAGCTTGACCTGGAATTAAGTATGTTCATCTTTGCATTTTAATTTTCTCCTGAAATTTTTGTTGCCGTACCTAACACTTGTTTTATAGTTCCAGATATGGTGGGTCAGGCAAACAAGCCCATCGAGGATCAAACCAGTAACGGGCTGTAAAACTGACCAACCTAGTTGGTTATCTGTTTTGAGTCGAGGTGCTACTGTCAAAGCTGCAGATCCGCCCAGAACAGTTTTATAGCAAAAAGTTATCTGTTTTGAGTCAAGGTGCTACTGCCAAAGCGCCCAGCAAAAAGCGGAAAGTTGTCGATGAGCAGCCTAAAAAACCTGCCGCTGAAAAGCCTAAAACTGTAGAAAAGCCAAAGGGAAAACCGGATAAGAGCATTCCGGCTGCTCCAGTGGTGACCCCGGCTGTTATCATGCCCCCTCCTCCTGCTGGGATTTCCAAACATGTGTTGTGGAAATCAGGTCTTACCAGTTCTCTCCGCGAAGCCATCTGTCCGCCAGAGATATTTTTCAACTCTTCTCCCTTCACAGCCGCGCAAATCAAAGAGCTGGAAGATATGGAGGTTGGTTGTATGAAGATGTCGGGTATGGTCCGACCTCTGCTGTCGCTGAAGAAAGATTATCTTCGGACCTACAACGACTTAGCTGCTTGCCAAGGAGAGAAATCGAAGCTCCTGGCAGAGAAGTCGAAGCTCCTGACCGAGTTAAAAGAGGTCAAGGATGCGCTGACGAAGGAGAAGACGGAAGGAGGGAAGCTGACGGAGGATCTCTCTTCCACCAGGGAAGCTTTGGCCAAGGCCCAGAAGGATTTCAAGGACCTTAAAACTGTGCATGACTTTAATCATAAGTCGTTGACGGCTATTAAGCAGAATTTTGAAAATCTGGAGGCGAAGCTGGAGGAATCCGAGTCCATTGCCCAAGCTTATAGGGGGGAACTCGAAAAGGCCATAGCGGGTTCTTTTGAGAATGCCCTTAGCCAATTGCGGGTTGTGAATCCCGGGTTGCAGTTTTCCATACGTGGCATCCATCCGCAAGCCTATGTGAGCAATGGTGCTATCGTTGGGTGTCCTCCGGAACTCCACCCTGTGACTCGGCCAACCCTAGTGAGGATCGCTCCGTGGAAGAGAAAGGCAAAGAGGTCAACACGTGTCCCCCCCTTCTTCCTAGTTTTTGTAAATTTGATTTCCAGACTTTTTAAGTCCTTCCTGTAATGAACATGTACGAATGTGCATCCAGTTTTATATAATATTTTTAGCTTTTGACTTTCGTCAGCTATTTTTGTTTAAACAACCTGGCCAAGGTTGGAGCATATTTGACGGATTCCGATTTTGTCATTTTATTTATGACGCATATTGTTGGGTTCGTTATGCAAACTAAACCGGCATGTACATAGATCAAAAACGTCTATGTGAAGCTTTCCAAGGCAGAAGCAATCGTAACACCTACCCATCCCCTTCTGTAAGCAAAGGGTGAAAGGTAACTTTGACCTGATCAGGGTCATCGTTAGCAGATTGCATCTCCTGACTTGGTGATAATTCGACATCAATAACAAATAGGAGTAGATCTTAACTAAGAAATAAATCCTCATTTATTTAATTGTTCGAGTAATATAAAGATGCCAGCATATTTGGCTTTAAAACAAAGTCCCTAGTAGAGGATAACTTTTATTATATAATAGATGAGAATTGTTCAACTATAATATGTCTTGAGTTTGTCCGCGTTCCATGTTCTTTTAATTGGTTTGCCCTCAATTGTTTCGAGGACATATGCTCCTTTTCCGAGTTTGCTTCTAACTCGGTAAGGACCATCCCAATTAGCTGCTAGCTTGCCTTCTTTTGCGTTGCGGTTACCAACGTCTGCCCTTCTGAGAACTAAATCATTGATCTCGAAGCTTCTAGGTCGCACCTTTTTATCATGCTTGGCCGCCATCTGTTGTTTGGCCGTGATATCTCGACAATGAGCTAGAACACGAGTTTCCTCAATGAGATCTAACTCGGTAGTGAGCATTTTGCTGTTTTGCTGCTCGCCTTGTTTTATACCATTCATCCGCCTCCAAGAGGCTTCTCCGACTTCAACTGGAATCATAGCCTCACAGCCATATGTCAATCTGAAAGGAGTTTCTCCTGTTGAAGTCTGGGTACTGGTTCTGTATCCCCATAGAACGAAATGTAACTGTTGAACCCAGCTTCCTTGGGCGTCGTTCATACGTTTCCTAAGTCCTTCCATAATTATTTTGTTAGCTGCCTCAGCCTGTCCATTCGACTGTGGGTGTTCGACGGAAGCGAAGCGGTGCTTGACGTGAAAGTCCTGCATCAATTGTTGGAAGCTTTTGTCCGTAAACTGGGTTCCATTGTCTGTTACCAATTCAGCTGGTATCCCGAACCTGGAAATTATGCTTTTCTCGAAAAATTTCCGGATTCTGGCAGAGGTGATAGTAGCTACTGGTTCAGCTTCTATCCATTTTGTGAAATAATCTACTGCCACAATTAACCACCTTAGTTGTCCTTCAGCTGGTTTGAATGGTCCTAAGAGGTCCATTCCCCATTTGAAGAATGGCCAAGGAGAGGATATGTAACTCATTTCTTCTGGTGGGGAGAGGATATGCTTGGCATGTTTTTGACAGCTATCGCATTTTTTCACATGCTCCTTTGAATCCCTCTCCATAGTTGGCCAGTAGTATCCAGCCCGCAGCGCTTTTCGAGCTAGTGCTTTGCCACCCATACGATGCCCGTTGATGCCTTCATGGATTTCTGACAATACGTAATCAACATCTTCATAACCAAGACATTTTAGCATCGGGGTATGCAACCCTTTCCGAAACAGCTGATCATCCACCACTGTATAGTGCGTCGCATCTCGAATGAGTTTCCGAGATTCCAGAATGTCCTCTGGTTTCGTACCTTGTTCCAGGTACTCGATGATAGGGTGCCGCCAATCTGTCATAGCGGTGATCATCATGATGCAACTCGGGTTGGGCATATTTTGCTGTATTACCGTCCTGTGGTTTCCTGGATTCTTTGTACTGGCCAATTTTGATAATATATCAGCTCGGCCATTTTCTTCCCGAGGTATGTGCTTGATCTGGGCTGTGTCGAAGTTGGCCATCAATTCTCTTACCTTCTGCAAGTATTTGACCATTAAGGGTCCTTTTGCTTGGTATTTGCCATCTATTTGTGATGCCACTAACTGGGAGTCAGTGAACACCATCACGTGATTGGCTCCGTGATCTTTAACCTGTGATAACCCAGCTATTAGAGCTTCATATTCGGCTTGATTATTTGACGTCAACAAAGTTTAACTTCAGAGAGTGCTCTATGGTGATTCCCTCTGGGCTTTCAAGAATCTGCCCTTTTGGGTCAACAAAGACTTTCCATGTTCTGCCGGTTTGCTCTTGTTCCTGGTGTGATGACGTCATTTCCATTACGAAGTCGGCCAAAGCTTGCGACTTAATAGCCTTCCGACTTTCATAACTGATGTCGAATTCACTTAGCTCAATTGCCCAACTTGCCATCCTTCCTGCCAAGTCTGGTTTGTGTAACACTTGTCTGACCGGCTGGTTGGTGCGGACTCGGATCTGATGTCCCTGGAAGTAGGGTCGTAATCTCCTTGCTGTAACTAGCAATGCATATGCTACTTTTTCCAACTTTTGATATCGTAACTCGGCTCCTTGTAGCGCCCTGCTAATGAAGTAGATTGGCTTCTGGTCTTCTTCTGTCTCCTGATTAGGACTGCACTTACGGCTTCCTCACCCACAGCCAAGTATAAGGTCAAAATGTCTCCTGATT